>QNGE01001520.1:81870-161846 GCA_008508345.1 Paragonimus westermani | reverse complement strand
ATAACTGGCATGTTTTACATTCGCGAGTGATGAGAGTAAATGGAATGTTAACATATCGCAATGTATTTCTTCTTTCTGCTCTGATAAAATCAGTCATTCTGTGTTCCCCCTATCTAAAATGGAATTCACCAAATCACCAAGAGTTCGGTAATCCAAATAAGATATTCCAAGCAGTTTGTGTCAAACTCCGGTAATCACCAACTAACAATGCTGAGTGTAAAACGTGTTATTTCCGAGTCCTTGGTTTAACTTCATAGATCAGATACTGGGATGATTCCTTCTTCTGGCAAAGCATCGTCTGTTTTCGGTTGAACTGATCAGTAGCTCAGGATTTCACTCTTGAGTGCCTTCCAGAATAACCAATCCCGCAAAGCATATACAACTAATAAACTTGGAATGTTCGCCCCGTCAGTGGTGATGTTTTTTGTGTTACTTCTGTGCAAGCTTAATATCTCATAGTGAACTAGTTAAGCTGTGGGACGAGATGAATCAGCTGTTTGTGAACCCTGCAGGATCAGAAAGAATGTCTTATCCACGCAGATCATTAAGTACCTGTGCAACATAAAGGTTAGTGGCTGCTGTATTTCCATTATCCTTGACGTCACTTCTGAAGGTAATTTGTTTATGTTCAGTCACTGAGAAACCAGTCAGCTGCTTTCACAGCTCCATAGTGTAATTAACACAGAAGTGTAAACTCCCCCACAGCCAAATACGATTGAATTATGACGTTGTCGAGACTACTTTCGTGAAGGCGCATATTTCTAAGTTCAGAGACCACATGTTTTCACATCAGTTTCCTTTGTGTTGTTCCAACACATACTGCAGCTCCGCACTCACGTAGCTGAGTAGGAGCTCATTGGTCGCGTTGTTACAGTCGGCGAAAGGTTTATTTCAACACATGAATTGTAGTCAATGACTGCGTTTTTTTGTTTTTACCAGAATTCCCTTCCAGATGGAGCCGTTGATGGTTAATCTGTTGTTCCGACTGGAAGGTATACAAGAAGACCCTGACATAGTGAGCGGACCACTAAAAATTACGACTAATGGAGCATATCCCGAACTTCGGCGATAACGATTGTCACCATGATAAATTTTGAAGGGAACGATGAGACCGAAGATTGTACTCAATTCTTATAAGAGTACATTGATGGTTTTGCCAGCCTGAAGTCACCCGGCATGTTACTCTTCCTAGAGGTTTACCGTGTTAAGTGTCCACGGAATTGGAAAAGATATGTTGAAACGTTTTTAACGATTGCGAAGCTCGACATCGCCGCTCAGATGACGAACAAAAGTGGCGGACTAGTGCGACAAACGCTTATTGTTAATAATAATGTTAATAAGAAACTGAGCCGTTTCCTGTTCACGGGCTTGATCAGAACTCAGTGTAGTACCTTTTTACGTATAACGCCCGCTGCAACTTATTTCCCGGTGAAACGATCCGGTTTGGTTGGCTTTCACCTTGAATTTTTAAATTCCAAGAATATTCACCATGTTGACGTTATTGGTTGACTAATTTTCAAATAAACATTATAGACCTTATAGTTCGACTGCAGTTACTCAGTAAAGGTTTATGGGCAGTTTTCTCAACTGTATTCTAAGACTCATGATTAAGAAAACATCACGTCTGCAGTTTATTGCACGGTACTATCATAAGTATTAGTAAAACTAGTCAACGATTTCATTGCATGTATGGTGCCACTTTTTTGATAAAAACTACGTCAGAGTGGCTTAGATTGGGTATGACTGGCAAGCTTGTGAGTGATCCGTTTGCCCAGAATAAAATGACGTAAACACTTGCTTCCTGAGAATATTTGATTGCCATCCGTATCCGCAACTGAACAGTGAACGCCGTCTGACATGTCATCAGTTCTGACAAGGTTCTGAATACTGTGAAAAAGTGGTTGTATTCGAATAGAACTGCAATTTCTGAGCAGGTCCAAGAAATGCATCTTTTACCACATTCGTTGGCCACCATGGTATTAATCAAATTGTCAATGAAATTGATGAAGTTACTGGTGAAAATGTTGGTTAGCATTTGTGGACGTTCGACGGTTTTGTGTTGTACGTTGGGCTCAACATTCAGACGGTTCGTCTCTAATCAAGTAAAATCACCAGCCTGTAAAAAGTCGATCGTGTACTTGTGAGTTTGGTAAAGTTCGACAAATTCTTGTAACTAGATTACTTGTTTCGGTCCGAAGGCATTCTGGTTCCCGCCTGTTGTTGGGAAAGAACCAAGCTGTAAAATTGTTTAAATCTGGCTAGATTCAATCCAACACCGGCAACAGCAAACCCAAACGCGGCAAGTGCTTCATCAGCTAAGCTACAAAGTCATGTCTGAAGTCTAAAAATGTCCCAGTTTGACTCAGTTACTCAACCAACCCAACGTATCCTACGGGATCCACCAAATGGTTAAGAGGATTAAACGGCAGGCTGAATTTATCAAACACTTTGAGCTAGAATCCATTACCGGTACTGTTGGACACAGAAGTCACATCCCTGTTAAGTTCTCTATACCTTTTCCTTTGGAGTGGTTGGTTGTTTCTTGTCACAGTTTGACTCTTGGTCAGGTCGATCATTTGATGCTCACATTTAAACAGTGAGTTCACTGCTTGCGACTGGATCTGGAACCAGGAATTTTATAGGAATCTTGAGATGGCGGATTTTGGAAACACAATCACGTGAATGAACTCCTTATAACAATATATTTCTTCCGTCGTTTTGTCCAAATACCGGGAGTGGGTACTGTAATTCAGAATATCCTAAAAAAATATCTGACCTCCTTGCCGGTTAATATTTTCACCATAACGTGTGCATACTTGACAAGTAATTTCATACGTTGAAAACTTCTGTATATTAGATTAACCTTAACAAACTCGCAGCAAAATGATGTCATTTTTGCAAATCTAATGCTGCTGGGTGAGATTTCAATTGCACACAGGGTGATAAGGCTCATCCCCAGAATGTGAGCAGCACGGCCTGTGGGGTTGAAAATCCTGACATTGGTAGTCATTACTGAACAGCAACCCACCGATATGCCGCTTCATTTTCAACCGATCGCTACATATCTCATTGTCTTATGCTAGAAAGTTATGAGCCAAATTCATATGAATATTCCTTCCTGTTGGAGCTATATGTTAACGGATGTAAATACTGTTTTAACTTGAGATAGAAGAATGGCAAAGTTTGCTAACACAAGTTAGTAACTTCTACGTTAATTTCTTAATTAAGCTTCTCACTCGTTATATGAACATTTCATTACAGTCATATTTCTCTTACATGGCAATCAAGTTGCATTTAGAGTTTGGTGTTATAATCAGCTGCCACATTTGTTATAAAACCCGTTAACCTACTAACAACAAATCAGCAACTTTCGCCTATCATTCTTCTTTCTACAACTTGTTAGGCGTACGATGAATCATCTGTTAATTTTGCTTCGCGGTAATCTGTCTCGGAGTTGTTGTCATTGCTGTCTGTTGTGATTTCACATCTGAACAGTCATTTCGTAACTTGATTGAGAAAATTGGATTGAGACGTTTGCGTGTGTGTGCGCGTTTGCCCGCGTGCATTAGTATGATTTATCATGTTATTCACCTCGTACGGAAACTCCATTGAATTGTCCACTGTAGTCAGTGAGTCTGTTGAAACTGAGCGAGCTAACAAATGGAAAAATTATATAGAAAGAAGGTTTATTGCTTTTGTGGCTTGTGTACTGATGTGATCTGGCAGCTACTGTTTGCGTTGATGCAACTTTACGAAGGTGAGCTCGACAACACGTTGATATATTTAGTCGACAAAGTTAGTCTGTTTCATGTCTTATATTTTGAAGGCGGCGGCTTCATCCTGGATTACTGCTCACTGTAAGCTACTGGTGAGTTTAGATATACCGGTAAACTGTTTAAACATGGAATTAGTGGATAGTTTTGATAAGTGATCGTTTCACGTAAATATACTTCATTTGATTGGGTTCGCTAGTGCACCGTATCTCAAGGTGATAACGAATCGTTCGTAGTGGAGTATCTCAAGTCACTTTGATGTAACTGGTCAAACAAGGGTGACAATTAACAGCTGAACATTATCCCACCTTCTAAAGTGTGCCTTCCCTTCAGAAAACCTAGCAAAATTGTCAGTCTCACCTGGTTCTTTCTTGCCAGGTTTGATCAATGTGTAACTGTAGTGATAAAGTAGCATCCTATCCTACTCTCACAACTGACTGGACATTTCTCGTAAATTGTGAAAAACAGCTTTGATTAGATAACTGAAGATAAGGACGCAAGAAGTGTTTTTGAAGAATAGGGATGGGCTTCCTAATTAAAAAGACTCAAACAGTCGAACTGGCTCTCTTAGAATCGTGCCAGCCTTTTCTATCAACAGGCTTTAGTTAAGAGACAAGTCCTGGTCTAACGGGATAATCAAACCTAGTTGTACGCTGCAGACCAAACCAATTGTAAGTTAGATTCTTGAGGAGTGATTTATATTCTACGAACGACCAATGTATCTGAGCAGATGTCTTGGGGGAATAGAAGACTAACTGGAGCGAGCATATTACAACCCAAAGTTTACACAGACCATGAGATCCTTCGAATGATCCAGGTGATGAACTTTTGTGGCAAGACTTCTCAGGCGGTTCACACTGACATCCACCAATGGCTATTATCAGGTCTGAGTGAAAAGGTATGGATGAGAAATATTTGATATCCTCGTGAGGCTTCCTAGCTCAGCTGATAGAGCGCTTGGCGCCTTTGGGGATGGTAGTATAGTCGCAGGTTGAAATTCAGTCGAAGCCCTGATTTTTCGCGATTTGTTTTCACCCAAATGATTAAGTCTTCCTAAATACCCATTTGGAATAATTACTTTTTCAAATTCGTTAGCTTACCTTTATTAAAAGAAAACTGGTTAGCCTGCAGTGAAAAATGTCAGTCTACGTAACTGTGGGAATCTTCTGGTTACTGATGGGTAGTGTGGAATTTGGACTGCTCTCTAACGAGCTCCATCCGCAGCTACGTCCAGTATACACTTACACATAGAGCATTCGATTGACTTATTTTGCGAATGAAAGCTTGACTGAGTGTTCTCTGAGGTTGTAACTAGTTAGTCGCAAGTAATCCAGTTAGAAAAGTGAAGTTGGAATCTGGCTGTCATGTCAGACAGACGAACGTCTTTAGGTACTGCTGTACGTGATCGGACAGGGTGGATGAATGAAGGAGTTTGAACGCCCAAGTGTCACGGTTGCTAATATATCGCAAGAAACCATTAGTGTACCACGTTACTCAGGTTTGACCTCCAGGTCCAGCCAAAGACGTACTTTACTGATGAGGTGCTCTAGGATCGTTCTCCATCACTTAGGTTTTGGATGTATACTGGACAGCCGGAGCTATCGTCTGAATACATAACTGCCGTCGAGCGCAAGCGAATCACATATTACAAAAATACGACTCCCATTTCGTAAGTGTAAATATTTACTTGGCATATGGAAACAGAGTTCACATACCACAAGCTCTTCTGCAGTAGTTTAATCACATATTGTCACGATTTTGTGAACCTCACTAGGTATCCCCTTTGGTAATCGTTTTTTTGTTTAATGGATCCAGGGACGCAAAAAACAGTTGTAAAACAGTGGACGCTGCCAAACACAGAAACTCTTCCCACTGTCCTTTTTTAGTGGAATTTTCAGGGAAGTAAGTCGGGCCAAGCTGTGTGATTCCGTGGTGAAATTATGACGAACGCATCCGACGACCGCGTGATAGACCTGATCAACGCTTCTTCGTGATTCCAAGTCTTGAAGAAATGAGTGAGATTTATATTATCCAGTCAGTGTAAACTCCCCATCAAACTTGCTGGTTTTGCTCCTGGCTACTGCAGGTCCAGAAGACAGCTGAAGAAAGATCCGAGGATCTTCCTTCTCCAAAAATCAACGTATGAACCTATGAACAAGCAAAAACAACCCTTGGACTAAAGTAAGGTGGTTTCTTCGATCTCGAGCGCAGCAATACAATGAATATGATCACCTACGACGGTGACGTAGTTGCCGGGTGTACGGAAGTCATGTAAGGGAGACAATTTTAACAATCAGGACCGTTTATTGCATTTTTTGCTCAAAGGATGATTATAACCTAGATGTAAGCTAACAGCCCATATAGACAATCATTCTGCGGAATACTGACGGCTTGAGCCGTTGCAGCAACCGTCACGTAGACCGGACGCTGGTATGCTGGCTTCAATGACATTGAAATTGGAGATTCAGTCGTGCGGTGACAAAATGCGGTTTACAAACTATCTATATCTTGTGAATCGCATGCGTCTCGCGGTGTTGTGTAGCACTCTATAATTGTATCAGTGCGTGAGAAACAGTTCTTCAACTCATCACTTCTAAATGAGTTCATCATCCATTGGTAAACCTAGCGGGGCTTTGGGACAAAGCATATGAGCGTTTGTACTGATAGATTTTCTTTGTAACAACTATCATATTATACATCAACCAAGCGTTGAATTTCGCAAATGTACACAAATGTACGCAAAGTGTACACATATTCCGTTCGTTCACCAGCACAAACAATTTGAACAAGAAACCTTTTGTGGAAAAAAACGAAAAAATCAATCATACAATAAAAAAAAGTTTCTTGTCAGTTCAAGAGATGGGTAAACAACAAGACAGAAATCAAGAAAGCATTGTACGTAAAAGCTTGGGGATCCGAAATTTTAAGTTGACGCCCGGCTTGGGTTCCTTAGACTTGAGAGCTGTACGGTTGTTCAAGAACGCTGTTTCCTTAAGCAATTAGCAGATCAGCGGCTGACCGGGTGGGCTTCATTAGTTGACGGAATGAACGATTGAGTCATTCATTTTTCAGAGCTGCTGAAGAAATTACAGATAATGGGAAGTCGCATCATAAGGAACGAGTAGACTGACCTGTCGGTGCAACTTAAAAAGCAAAAGACTTGTCCAGGGCGCGTAAAAGAGAATATTTTGAACATTGGAAGAGAAGTGCTAAATATAATTGGTGCAGTCTAAGGACATAACAACTGACATATCTTTCAGACTACTATGACAACCAGACCAGTGAACAATCTGTCTGTCAACAACGTACAGAGTTAGCATTCATCGGATGCAATTAAAAAAATTAACGACTGCTTGCCATTGGTAGTGGGGTGCAACAGAAACCTACTCAGACCATTCTGACGATTGTTTGATAAAACTATCTTGTAGGGAACTCATGTATCATGGCTAACCATGTCTCAAAATTTCATGAAAGAACATAAAAAGCATCTTTTATACAAAACACTTTGTTGTCTACTGAGAAGGGTGATTAGATGAATTCGTGATGTGTAAAAAATAACAGCTGCCAACTCTATAGTCAACATGTGTTAGCTGGCATCCACCGTTCGATATTGCATCCTAGTTGAGAGTTTTCACGCGAAATGTGTAATGCTTAGAACGAACTACCGGTATCAGATGGAACAAACAATTATAGAGAAAACATATGTATCTGGACACAGTCTTACAGTTATGTGCTACACACCCGAACACGAACCAACTAAGAAAGAGTAGTCAGAAAGTTTGTTAAGACGTTACTTCCTTTGAACATATCTGGTTACTACCAATCGTGTTTACAATTCTAGAATGTGCGGGTATTTTAATGCAATAGTCCGAAACACGCTTAGAGACTGAAGATTGAAAAGCTTACAGAACTGTCGCATAATTCACCCCACGTTAGAATGAAAACTTTTGAGCAACCAACCAGTTTCACCAACTTCGGAAAAATATTTATATTAGTCAAAAGTTGAGGCAAACCTATTTAAAACGCAAACTTATGTATATGTATTCTCACCAATAATAAATGCAATTTTAGTGCGTGCTCAAATTAATTCATTATGAACTTTGCACATTTTAGCAATTTGAGCAGAAAGTGAATGTGTCATAGTTTAATCATTGGAGTTGGAAGACTATTATCCTATAAACCGCGTGTAGTTTTTCAAATTATAACAGCGAGATTATTTCGAAAAATTCCATCCAGCCATAGAATATGAAGTATGACAAACATGTTTTCATTGAAATTTTACCAAGCTGTCATAATTACAGAACGAGATAGACACAATGTCGACCAAAATGCGAAACTTTATGTTGGTCACATTTCACACTTCTTCACCTTTGTGTTTGTGATCATCATCTGAGTGTTAACTGCTTACTTATCGACAGGGCAAGTCATCTTGTGGTCAGGCAGTGGGAACGATGGGACAAACTTCTTCTTGCGTTAAGTAATTCAACGGAAGTAGCCTTAGCAGTGATCACAGTTCGCCGACGAACAAGTTATGAAAGATTCGACAAAATTCTGTACAGAGTAGTAAACGACACTTTTACGGTGACTTGACGATTGCCGTCAGCTAGGTGACCTACACTGGCATTCGTGGTTGATTCTGTTTTACCTGTCACGATTCATGCTGGAGGATTCTCTCTGGTTCTTACGAGCAAGCGCCGACGAACTTAGTTTGCTGAACAATCACAAGCGAACGAGTGAACCACCATAGGTTAACTGTGGAAGGACACTTCATACTTCCAAACCAACGAGAAACAAACAAACATAAAGGCAGATATTATTAAAGTTTTATTTGCCATTTATTCCCACTGAAACAGATTTTTGTTAAAACTTGCCTCTTCAGCTATCAATTCTTCACCTACTGTTTATCCCTGAATACGAACAAAGCCCTGACAACAACATTTCAAATACGACTGATAATTCCATTTCCACAAGAATGGTTAACCCCATTTTAATCAACGACTATTTCATTGAATATCATCTTGGCCGCTGTTCATTGCTGCTGCTTCAAGCTGCCTGTTTACCCTCTGACGTGTGTTCGCAAATTTCTCAAGTTTTCGACAAGATAAATTTCAGAACAGGTACTCGTTCTTAAAACCATATAATCCTGAGCGAATCAATGGACCACACATGATGATAATTCGGATTACCCGGTGCAATCAGAGGGCAATAAGCCAAACAAAATTCTTCGTTAAGATATCTGCTCATAGAGACGGATTCACCAAGGTAAATAGGTGACAGACATTTTGTACAAAAAATGAGGGATATTTGGAGCACACCCCAGCACGAGGCAATGGTTTTGTTTTTCCCCCTCAGTGTATTGTTTTCGAACGTTATACAGATTGCATTTGCGAATATGTTTATCAAGGCTGAATATACAAGAAATTATTTCTCATTGCGTGTTTAACAAGTAGATGGTAGCCCAATAAGTTGTGAACAAGTCACATCCGCAACCCGTTACCTCTGATTTCGTGCATACAAATTAGGCTGTTGTGGTATATGAGTATGTGTTATGTAACGCAGTGACAAAAGACATGCTTACTCTCAATCCTACCAAGTATGTACAAATATGTCTTGGGAATAACTAGTTTAATTTGGGCAGGTTGCTCTAGTCAGAGTTCTTAATGCTCACAGAAAAAGTCAACACAGGACAACCGAAAAATCTCTATCTAAGGCGATACTTTAACCAAAATTATAAACGCAGTGAATGCAATTCATATGACAGAATTCGCTTAAAGTATACATTGGCGCCCTAATGTCTGAAGTCATCATCGTGTTAATAATGCCGGATATTTTAAATGAAACATTTTGATTATCCAGTATCCAGCGTCATAACCGTCACTGCCGTCAAAGAACGTCCACGTTTGAGGATCATGTAAATCAATTTTCATATCAGGTTAGTGTATGAATGCGTAGCATTCATGTGCAGACAACGAGAAGCTGGGGATAAAATCCGTGGTCTGATGGAAGGATGATGCGTAAAAGTAGTCTACTGTTTACTTCGTTTGGCCAGCCGAAGTCGTCTGAACCGAGCTTGAAGCAGAAACCTGAGTTTATGCGGAAACTTGTAGTGGGGACTGAGAAGTTAGTTAGTGATTAATTTTTTGTCCGTCCGGTCAATCGTCCGCTGCGCCTGTTTTTAATTGTTCAGAATGTTCAGCGTGTGGATTCTGTTCGTGCGGTCTGGAACACCGTACCGGTTCAAAAGTATACGCTCAGAATTGTGCCTAATGATTTCTGATGATAGAACACAAGAGTGGCATTTCGCCAACGTTCATCAGATTTGTTTCACAGAGATGACTATAGAGGTCGCCTAAAAAGTGTACATGCAACATCTGATTATACATAGAGGCGTCTCTCTTTTACAAGTGCACGAAACAATAGAAACGTTCTGTATGCACGTCCAGAGTACACGCGAATACGAGCTAACACCTTTATGGTATGATCTACAACTAGACTGTCCAAGACAGAAAATCTGCGCTGATCTGATTAGATTAGTTGATGATTAATTCAAATCACACCTGTTAACTCGTGATTTTGCACAATGGATTGATACACAAGAATATACCGGGATGCTCATTTGATGTCTATCGTTCATGTGGTGGACGCCGGCAGTGAATTAAGCTCAGACAACATGGGAAGATCCTATTGAAATAGACTGATGTGAGAAAACAAGAAGTAAACACAAGCTTTCACAATCTTGGTAGGTTTGTTAGTAGTCTCTGGAGATCAGGTTTTCAGATAATTTATTTGGACTGGCAGAAAGAATGGTTTCGTCACAGATTTGAATATATTTGTATAACGGAAAGATAAAATTATCCATAACATTTACTGAGCGCTGTATGAGACACAGTTGATGTTTAGCAACAAAGGGTCGTGTTTACAGCCTTTACCTCAGAGGATGAAACCCAGGTATATACCCAACCATTCCATGTACCACTCAGAAGAGCGAATAAAATGTCGGGAAAAATTGGTTGCTTTTCCCATGGTATCCGATAGCCAAAATCTTGCTTCTTGAACGAAACGCTGTACACCAGATATAGTCTCGGCAAGTGAAAAGAACATGGATCGCAAGAGATGTATATTGAATTCCAGCTCACTCCACAATGCTTCCCCATGCTTAGCAGATTTAGAAAACATATGTCAAGTTACGCGGTCAAAGGATGAGAAAATGCCATTGAGAAAAGTTGATGGCCTTAACTTGGCGATTAATCTGTTCTCCTTGTTTGATCCCTATTTTTTTAATTCCTCCCCTTACAAATGCATATTCCGTGTTGACTGTCAGCCAACATTTCTCATTGTTCAACTTCAAGCCAGAAACTAGTTGTCCACTGGAACTCGTTTTCCCAATTACAGAATTTTACCCACCAATTCAAACAAAACATTTTTACTGATTAATTTTCTCTCTTTCCCACCTTTTAGCAACGTTTCAAAGTAGTTTGTTACAGACATTTTCCGACTGACATTTTAGTTCGGACAGACCTAATGTCATCGCTTGCTGAGGGCACAATCTTGGAAGCTACTTACTACAGTGTCTGTTGGGAATAGTTTCTATCCAGTTTTAAAGTTTTAGGTTTTCTTTCGACAATTATACAGTCTTTTGTTCATGGCTGAGTCAACATTGACAAAAACAAAGAAAACATCAGTATCCAATTTTCTTAGAAGTTAAAATAAACGAGTTAATTCTGCTATATACGTCGTAGAGTTAGACATATCCTATTGCCTGCGGAATTTGGTGGCAGGGACTCCCTATCATTTATGCTGTTCACATTCGGGCCAAAACTAGTGTAGCCTCATATGCATCAATTGAAAAGTGTTTGAAACTGATAGAGGATTTAGCGTTCTACAGCGGCTTCCGTATAACATTAAAAAATATTTAGCAACAAACCTCCACTTCGATGAAAAAATCTTCTCAGAACGAAATGGATGTGTGACAGGTTCCGATGATTTTGAACGGACAATACTTGAACCTGTGTATTATTTCCCTCACAAGAAAGTGATAGCTCAGTTTTACAGAGATAGGGACCGTACTAATTTCAGTCATCGACTTTAACATGTAGCGGCTATGTGAACATGACAAAATCTAAACTGATAAATTCAGCATACCTAGTAGGATACGGGATCGTTTGTGTTTTAGAGCCCGTGATATCGAAACATTAGTCCACTTTTGTGTTCATTTTATGAGGCCAATGACCTAAGTCTAGCCGATCCATTCAACACACACCATATTTACTGCGGAGACTGCAATAATTAGTTCTTGTGAAACATTTGATGGTTGTATTCTAGACATCTTATGCATTCAAAAATTCCCAAATATTTTAATACCTATTCTACTGCTCTGCTAAGTCACTTTCATAACCTTTGTCTGTCCTGAAACAGCCTGCAAATTTCGAATCGCCAGAAGTTACTGGGTGAGTATGAGCATTTTGAAAATGATTTCAAAATCCGTATACAACGTTTAACCTTGATCTCTAATGCAGGTTGTCCAAGGCAAACTTGTAATAAACCATCTCATTCCATTTCTTATACACACTTTTGCGTCCATTCGGCTACTCGTCACTTATTTTCAAATGTAACGAATGACTTCTGGCACTCGTATCTTGCGAAAGCAAAGGATTGTGTCTTTGCATCCGGGTTTGTGTACAAGAATGTGCCACCACTATGTTTGCAAAACCTTCCAGGACATAGAGTGTTAACAAATGTAGCCATATGCCACCTTTCATTTGTGTGAGTCAATACTAGGTTCAAGAATCTGTAAAGCATCCACTATGTCATAAAAGCAGAATCGTTTATCATTGGGGGTTTGCAGCTCGAAATGTTTACAGTGTTTGTGGGTTTGGGATGAATACTGATCTCCAGAGGCTGATCTACCGTAGAAATCTCGGCTGATTGTGGTTTGATTGCAATTCCATGGTACACTTGACATTCGTTGAACTATGCAAAGGAGGTTTGAATCTTTTCTCTTAAATGTTGACAGAAGATTCATTGGTAATACTGGTGACATTTAAATGGATGTCATGTTTTCACTCCACCGTTTTCCACACACAGGTCATCCGGTCAATATCTACGATTAACAGAGTGACCCATATCAAGGTATATGCGTAATTTGGTTACCAGCCGATTGGTTGCTATGCTTCTCTTCTCTTCATAGGTGGCATAGACCGTCTGTATTCCTCAGCGGTTTTCAGTACTAATGTGTCAAGCAAGCTCACCGTGTGAAAACTGGGGAGCACTTCTGTGTATCCAACAAACAATGAGCTAATCATCTGCTCACGGGTTGGCTTGAGCTATTTTCTACAGTCAGAATGAAACGATATGAAGGCTTGAAGTAGAAATCCAACCTGTTATACTCATTCATTGCACCCATTTCATTTCCGTTACTACGCTGACAGAAATCAACGCATGTGAATGCAGGTTACCGAATATCAGAAATAACCACGATCTAACTTCCACGAAATTTTGAGTCACAATCCTCAGACGATTTTTTTTAGAACCATCAAGATTGGCAAAATAAAAATGATTTCAGTAAAACATCTACCTT
Source organism: Paragonimus westermani (assembly GCA_008508345.1). Lineage (NCBI taxonomy): Eukaryota > Metazoa > Platyhelminthes > Trematoda > Plagiorchiida > Troglotrematidae > Paragonimus > Paragonimus westermani. Next base: position 148,496 of record QNGE01001520.1, on the reverse strand, counting down.
ACTTTTGGAAAAAAAGAATAGCTAGGCAGATAGGTTGGAGATACTTTACTTCAACTGCTTGTCGTTCCACCACACTGGTTCCTCTGAATGTCACGCTCAATAATTTCGCGACCTACCTCATATACAGTTAGAATGTACTCGTGTAGCCCTTCTCAACCTGAGCCCCGCGATCAAGTGAACGTGTCCTTTGTCAGAAAAGAATTTCGTTCAGATCATTTTGTTTTGAGCTATGGCTAGTCTAAACACATACACGCATAACATATTGCGTTAGACCACACAACAGTCCACCAACACAAAAAGTGTTCCATGTGACCTCAGTGATAAACAGTGGTTTTCTACTTCAACCAACCAGGGCTAGTTATACACATGACAGGGTTCATTGAAATACCTACCTCATGCAGTTCTCTGCAATAGTGAGCTCGAGTCTGGAAAGGCAAAGAGCGTTAACCAATGCATTTCTGTTAGCCGGAAACAGTGCAATATCCGCTAATGACTAGGTGGCTAGATTCACCACGTCCTCTAAAGGTAACGAACAAAAATGACGTAAGAATCAAGCACAGGCCCCCATCATCAGAACTTTGTAAGTAACTTGTACTTGCGGACAACGACACAAGGGTTAATGAGTGCCTAAATAGTTTTACTGCTGTCAGTCAATTATGCGGATCCAACTTTATCACGCGGCGTTAGCCTTTGAAGCCAGCAATGACATCCTCTCTTTGATGTCTTGAGACTTCCTGAAGCCACCATTGACAACTAAAGGCAAGGCAGCGGTGGAATAGACAGTCTAAATCCTTCCGAAAACTATCGTTTTTTCGAGAACTATGAATGTAAAATCGGAACAGTCGTCATGTGTTCCAACAGAAGTCCAACAGCAGCATCAGTCATAAATCGTGATGGCGAGAGCACGGCAAAGTGACACCGTCGAGCTCAGTTAGTTTGAACATTGCCTTTTAAGACAAACAGCTAAATTAGCCTGTTTACATTCCAGAATTTTGATATCACAACTGTCCGTCTGTAGACAATTAGTGCCACTGATAGAACTATTTGCCCATATGTGATTACAAACTTGGAAAGTTACAGAAATCATGAAGTTTTCTCGCTGATTGTGCACGAGTTCCTCCTCATTCACGTCATAGATGAAACGTCCGAAAGTCTACCGCTGTCAAGGTTCGTAACGATTTTGGATATTTACCTCAAACCGACACTTCTTATTTGGATTCATCAGATGGGAACAATCTGAATGCAGATAAAACCAACGACCCTCACCCGTTTCGCCACCAGTTCTATGAGCACCGCTTGCAAGTATCCACGTTTTCCTCAATGATTACACAATGTATTTTGCATGTTGGTCTACGGGTTTTGTAGTACCGCGCCTAGTCGGTTTTACGGTTCAGGTGTAAGTGAGGACAAGCGATTAATAAAATTTTCATTGTTTTTAGGTTACCCATTCAGAAATTCTCACAAACAACTTAAAATAATACGTTCTACTTGACTTTTATGAGCATTTCCCTCAAAGAATATTGAGTCAGTTTCAGAACAGCGAACTCATAACACTTGCCCTCAACAATTCGCACGCTTCCGCTAACAGAGCTAACACTAATTAGTGTATATATCAACCGTCATGCATAATTGGTTAGACCGACTTAGGGTGGCACTACGAAGCCCGTAAATCAACCTGTGAAGTGTAGTGTGTAAACATTTGCTTCAGTCGTTATCATCTTCATTATAAGCCGATTATTCGTACAGGTAAGCAAAATAACTTTACGGTATTCTGGCTGTTAAAGTAGCCTACATTCTTTACAGTTTCTGCTTGATTTCCTCACATAGACACGCGACCTGTCCTGACCACACTATTGATGCTTTATTTCACTGAATGCATTCTACGTTATATGAAACATACCTTCATACTTATGGCAAACGTTTTTGTAAAATCCCACACAACCTCCTCTGTGGGTATGATAAGAAGGGTCAAAAGAGGATGTACATAGCTCACTACGTCCAACCACCAACATAACACTAGGTAGTTCAATACAAATGCCTCCGGCTTTTTTCATATACATCAGTAAAGTGTCTCGAAGAATCGTCCCCACAGATGACAAAATACGCTTTTGTTAAAGCAAGCAACTATCCGTCAATTTTTATTCGGTTGAATAGACAACAGGTTCCGTTTCTCTCTTGTAAGTGGAACTTACGCGCACACACCCGTAAACGACAAAGAACTCCAACTCTATACTGGCCAGTCAAGTGAGCATGCTTCATTGAGGTTAAGGTCATCAGTACCGCTCTAAAATGAGTATTTAGGCAAACCATAAAATGTCACGTTTCATATACAGCAACTGTGGTTTGCGGTTACATAAAATGATCAGTTTCAGGTCACGCTTCAATTAATTTTCGCACGTGCTGACGCAGTGGTACTTGTTCTTTAATAATCAACACCAATCTAGTCGGAGTGCAAGTAGAAATTAACAAAAGAACGAGAGATGAGTATACAGGCAAACAGTCGTGTTCCCAGGAATCTGTGAGCGCAATTCTTTCCCCCTAGAGGACCGCCCGTAAACAGAAAATGTCTAGAAACCATTAGCATTCACATGTATAAGAAAATTTCTCTCTGAACTATGGTTTCCGTTAATAGGATTGGAAACTAAAGCAAATAGACATTGTGATATGTTATATGTTTTCCTAGTAAACAGGAAATTAATATGAACTTGAGTTTTGTTGAAGATGCCGTGTATGAATTGTTGGCGTGGGGAGTTTTTGTTCATTATTTTCGGGTAGTTCAGTTGTAAGTCCATGGTTAACGTCTTCAAACATTCATTTTTCTATGAACGACCATGTCGGCGTCCGGAATTAACAAGTATGTAGAATCTGAATAAAATTTGAATTAGCAACAGCCATTAGAGGAGTCTAACCCCCAATCACTAGGCCAATTGTCTCAGGAAAGTCTTTTCGTGACAGAGCGCCTAACCTCCTTGATGCACAACCGGTCCATGTTCCGTTAAGATGAATAAACGCAGTCAACATCATATTGCTAGTCTGTCAAAATACAATCAGTAAGTAATCCATTTGGATTTTAACAGGGATACCGCTACTTAAAACCTCACTCAGAATATCCTCTCAACTTAATTCATTTAAACCGGGAGGAAACCGGCTTTTGTTGTGAGTAATATAAGCTGTTAAATTTTTTTCAAATATTTCTATGGCATTCGAAAGTGCAAAGCCGGTGACACTTGGTGGATTGGTTCTGTTCAGACTAACTAGGTTTGAGCAGTTTGTTTGCCTGATTGAGAGGAAGTTTAACATGTTTGTTTTGTTCGGTACCAATCCGTACATGATTTAACTGACACCGTCTCTATCTCGCATTCACAAAACGAAACTCTAAGTTGAGAATTGTATCGTAACAGATGTGGAAACCACAATTTCTCAACGATTAGTTCGAACGTTATTTCCGAACAGCACTGGAGATGACGTCAAAGGGAATTAATTGTTCCGAAAATCCACCGATGATAGGATGCACCAAACGACTGACGCAACAAAGAATCATAGAACAGATACTATCGAATAACGGCCCGTGCGGTCATTAACGGTCTGCGCAGAAACTCATCCAATACTAGACATGTGCACGTCATCAGTTCACACGACGGCCTGTTCGTCTGTCGAGATACTGGACTCCTTCCGTCAGCGGTTGAGTCCGTATTGCTTGCATGCCGTTGTTGGGTTGGTGAGCACGACACACATCAGTAGCCATCGAATGTGTTCACTAGCCCTATTCTGTCTATCCCTTTGTGACCCATTACTAGGCGTAGTTTAATCTGAGTGTAGGGATGAGACAGATATGAGCTTGCATGTGCAAACAACCAAGTCAAGGGAGCTGCTCTTTCTGTGCTCACTTAACATTTCGTCCAAGCTTACCGGCGTGTTCTACAAACAAACAGACGCGGTAGCACCGCGATATCCATTAATACAAGAAAATAAATTTGCATTGCATGCTTATTACAGCGTTTTTAACAGGCACATCTGCGTTCATTTACTACTTCGGAGGTGGAATTAAACGGGCTATGTCGGCTTGAAAAACCTGAAAGACCAGCCTACCAAAATTCCATTTGGACAGGATTGCGTAAAAAGTTTCGCTCACCTTGGAAAATTATAGCATTCAATTCACTGCCCATCATCCATAGCAAACCTTTACCCAGTGGTCGTCTTAGAGTGCGACCTGCATTTTGCTTCTAGTGTGTTTTGGGAAAACAGACAGAGCATGATTTCTCAAATAGGTAAAAACAAGGAGCCTGCATCGTCCATTGCGCGTCATATCCTAATGACGCAACACCAATGTGACCCCACAACGGCATTTCGCGTTATCTACTCAACGTCACACAGGCGAACACTGCGTTATGCCGAAGCGATTGCAATCCGAAAGTTCAAACCCGTGTTGTGTGTTCAGAAACAACTGTTTGTAGGGTTGTCGCTACCTTGGTAGTGACAGTGATTGTGCACTCTGACAATTGGCTTTCTCTGGTATCTTGCTCTCTTTCTCATACTGATATATAAATGGTCTGTAGTATGCACTCGTAAAGATGCAGCGAAATTTGTCCGGACATAAATCGTGCAACATCAGCCTACTGTCTTCTTTATTCAAATTTTTGACGGGAAAAGAATGTTTTAAACTAATTCCCATCAGTTCTAACTGAATCCCCACTATCGGGACGAAACCGTTGTTTCGGTGGCGTCAGGTTCAAGGTGGCCTGATGGCTGAACCAACCACTTGTCGCCTAGACCACACAATCGTCTTCGACAACCATTTACGAAGTTAGTTAACCACTAAGGCAGTACTGAACTCGAATATGAATGACAAATATCTACCTGCAATTATTCACTACTAGCTTGCTAGTTTCCATTCTGCTATACGAGAGACCATATGAGTTTTACGACAAGGTCTTTGGCCGAGCAGATCAAGAAGGATCACCGGTTTTCAGGCGGCGATATTTACAAAACAACCCCTTGCACAGTAGCATCATACTTTATGGACTGTAAGAACTGAGAATGGTTTTATATTGCTTACAGGGCCATAACAGCTCATGTTGCTTGCAGATTGATCCCGCCATGTTATGTTGAAAAATTCGCGCACGGACTGTTAATCCCAAGATCAGAGCCAAATCATCATTCGCACACGTGTACGGTCATATCGCGGACAAAATTTGATTGTGGTACGTGCGCTAAGTTCACACTCCTTCCGTAACGACAGGATTCATTACCTCCAAGTTCTGATTCTACCATGTGTCACCAACCAAGTCCATTTTTGCTGCCCTACTTACTTAAGCAGTTTAGATTCTTTTAGTCGAAAAATGTATCGCGAGAATATGTGCCCTTTAGGGAAACTGTTAACTTAACAGTTGAATGTATCAAATATATTATCTGTAGCACAACGGTACATCGACCAAGCTAGTCACATCCCCGTTGATTCACATAGAGGAATTTCATGATTCAGATTGAGAAGAGCACAAATGAGATATTGCAAACTAAACAGAACTGATGAAACACTTCGGAACCAATTCAAAATATCATTGAAAAATGCTGTCAGACCGGGACGTCTCTTTTTGTGCACAGATGGAAACCCAGTTAAACTCAGTTAAACGAGGTGTAAGCCTCATGAAAGTGTATTTTTCTGTCTGTTATCAGTCGAAGTGATCTTACAGATAAACTGTGTAAAAACCCATTAATGAAACGGACACAGATGGTATCCGTTTTCACTTTTTAACAGCATATCACGTGGAAATGTGCAGAAACGTTTCCCTAAAGATCACATACATCCTAAAGCAACCAACTGTTCCCTCTGTTTCCTTTCAAAATTACTGTTTACCACACCGTCTGGGTTTGCCAAGAACAGATGCGGAACAATTCCAGGTCGTATTAATGGATTGCACCAAAACCATCTCGTAATCAGTAAAAAGACCTGGTGAACTGTTAGTCTTATTGTGGTCAACACCAGTTGATGAAAATGTTAGACCAAGATTCAGATTCAGATATAACTAAATCAGCGACTCTGAGTAAACCGGGAATCCGCATTTGATCACAGATTCTTCCTCATCTTCCAGTCACTACAACACCTTAATGAAAACACAGCGATTTACTCAGTCCAGCGGTGTTTCGGAAAAGCCATTAAACTAGAGTCAGCATTCTTCTGGACGACACATTCGCAGTTCTCAAACAAAAGTTTCTCATTATATCTGCTTGTATTTTGCCACTGCGCAAATGATGGAGTTGGCTCATAATGTGGGTACGTTGAATCTTAACCCCTGGGAACTGGCAGTGAATTTCTGTCTAACTCCGTACTAATGTTAGACAAAAGAAAGCGAATATCACGCATGCTACAGAAACCTATATGGTCGACCTAGTTTGCAATTACTTTCCATAGTAGGTCTTATGGTGTGTATTTTGTCTAGGTCTAACTAGCTGAAGCCACTATGAACCATATTGATGAAGGGCTATGCTGAAACCCATCCGTTTTCACTACGTTAATAAAAAAAATGTTAAGAACTGGTCCGATATGCAATCTACTAGAGGACGTTAACAGCCATACTTTTTCACTTCTGTTGCAAAACAGAGCCTATAGAAAACCTTTCAGCAACCAAGGCAGTTTGAGTTGGACCCCTAGTGTTCCGTTGTCGTTTGGATGTCTTCTTAACCCCGGTTGCGAGGAAATACACCGCCCAATTATGAATGCGTTTTGAAGCAATTGGGTAACAGAGATTCTTGGTTGGGGTTAAATCAGTTCCCAGTATGGGCGAGTTGAATATACGTGTTCACAGTAAGCATATTTGTGTAAGGAGAGGCGAAGGTTTTATCTCATTTATAGATTAGGTATCTGTGCACGCTTGAAGAGTAGATATAAATAAAGAGTTCGTCACCGTGTCCAGGTAAGCCTGGACATTGCGCTAAGCATCTGGAATATTTCATTTCCTAAACTATGTATTGGTGGATTCTGAACCGTAACGTTCACTACTCGCTTATCATGCTTATTCTGAGGAAAATATTCTATCCATTCAACAATTATTTTCACAAAACGTGATACTCAAGAATGCACTTCACACCTCCAGTAAAGACAGCATGTTCCACAAAAGTTTGTACGACACTGTGAATAAAGTGACGTCTAGTACTGACTGTGGAAACGTACAAATCCGTTTCTGTTGGGTGGTTGTCGCGAAGACGCTCGTAAAATGCCTCAGCTTTCACTCCAGCTGGACTTAAGGTATCTATGATAACTGTGAGAGGTCTGGAAAACTACATGGTGATGATGAAGCGTAATATTCCTATTCGTTTTGGGATGACTTGAATGAAGTCAAACAATTTTGGCATCGTGCTTGACGTGCCTTTCATTAATGAATTGTGAATAAACGCACGTTAGAAGCACGTTTTGACACTCAACGGTTGAGCCATTTGGGGTGGCCTTCTACAGAAACATTCTGAAGAAATGTGTGGTTTGCCGCAGTTGGATGAAATTATATTACGCCTGACGAATTGGCCCCTTGAATGAGGGTGAGAGTGATGTAGATAAGGTGAGTCGACACCTCGTGTTATTTGCCATTTCTCGCCACTGCAGACAGGCGTTGCCATCAGTGCGGTTGGCGCGTGCGTTTCGGTTATGAACAGTGGAAGTTTCATCAAGGCAACGCCTCACATGGAAAGGCACGTGATCCAAACTCGTTAGAATTTTTAGCCTGCAACTGCAGCGCGATGGCTGAATCGTTCCCGAACTTTCAAATTTCGTATGTTTCTTTATTGAGTGTCTCGTCTGTTTGTTTTGTTCAGTAACAGGTAACTGCAACTGCCCCCTTCTTTCTTTTAGTGGTCATAGTAGGAATCACGCTTTCGGGAACGCCGACGGCACACGTCGTAATTTTGAGTGGTTTCTGGTCTCTGATAGGCCTACACGAATTTTGTGGGTCAGAATTAACCCCTTTCGATTCCGCCAGTCATACATTTTGTGGTTTGAACGAAATATGTATGAATTGCTTTCAGTGACCGGATACTTACTGGATTATTGCAGCTGCTTAAACTGTTACTGGACTACACACTGGCGCGTAACGCATTCTTGATTAACGGGAACCCAATCCACTTCTTAGGCAGCAATGGAATTATGCATCTAGTGCCTAGATGTCTACAAATATAGCACATCACTAGGGTGGTTTCATAGGTTGGTTAGAAGCAATTTCTCTACCTGGTCTATTTGTAAGTTTTAACGACTTCAACTAGATAGACATGAAATTGTGCACCCTGTGACCAAAGAAGATAACGTTATCTGTAAACTACGCCGTAGTTATAGTTTCGTCCGGTGAAGTTTAGCTGACGGTTTCATGATCAAATTGGATGCGGACTGAACAAGGAATACCTATGAAGACCTAACGCTCTATAGACGCTACGTGAATGATACGTATCGCTTCCACAGTCAATTTTTCAACCGGAACCATATTTTTATGTGTGTGCGATTCAAAAACACACCAGTTTGTTTACTCAGGCGTCGTAGATTAACGGACAGAAATTTCACGAATTTTAGTGTGCCAAAAGGACAGAGGAGTTAGGTTCCTTGGCCTTGAGAAATGCGAATGAACACAGGGTTGGCAGTACGTTGGCTTGTACAATTTTCACTAAGCCAATACCTAAACTGTACGTCATTTGTGGGCAGAATCGTTTTGAAGATGTATACCGTTAACACCTTCCACGATCGGTTCGTCTCCCTGAAAAAAGTTTCCGCATAGAAGGGTTATTTGTTAGACTTTATTTGGAATGAATTCTCAAGGTTGCTTTACGGCAACACCGATTAAATACGGCAAGGGCTTTAATAATTTCTATGCTACAGGGAATATAATTGTTAGATGAATCTGTCAAAAAATTACATTGTCGGTTAAACCAAATTGATATCGCACTCAAAATTTAAGCGTCAGCTAACTCGTCGTCAGCATGCAGGAGGCCGAAGAAAAACCGTCGTGTATCACAATCAATCTTTGCTTTTGTTCATTTGGTTTGATCCGTCCTAATAAAGTTTCACTTTGGTATTGAGACTGTCTAACGTAACGGGTGAATTTCATTTTGTATGATTGAACGCAGTTCTGAAAAACCCGATTTCAACCGCTGTTTGGGACCCATTGCACAGTTACTGAGAGATACGCCTTCCCAACCAAGTTCGCAGACGCCGAATAATGCTGGTGAGATGTCACGTGTTCCTACGCGTCAAAGCTATTAATGTCCGATCACCCAACCGCGGCACCTGTAGCGAGAAGAAAATCAACATGAAACCTCCTCAGGCCCACAAGCGTTTGGACTCGCCATCAGCAATAACGGCTGCTCAGACACTGGAAGTCACAATGTCCCCAGTCCGTCTACGGTGAAACGTTCTAACCCACAATAACATCCTATTTTAAAGCAAAATGTCTTATGCTCCGCCTACCGCAAAATATCCTAAATTAAGCCTTGTTTTCGGCTAGGGTGTTTACGTGGTTGCACCAAGTGTTTATGACCGAGGCCACTTGAACCGAGCAACTACAATATCGAGCGAAAGGAAAGTAACTGTCCCATAGCGAATGTCTGGCATATTCCAGGTTAAGTACCAGAACAAAATAACGTTTACTTTGTGCAGCTGTGTTCGGCTTTTAGTTAATCCAACCTAGCATTCACTGTTTAGTGACTGGCGATTACTTTCAATTCCACTTGCTCAATACCCAAGATATGGTGAATTTTAAGCCTAATACTTCGGAGCTAGCGTCTATCAGCCAGGTTCTCTTCTAGCAGCTGTTCTTCATGTTTCAGTTGCGTCGTAAGTCACGTGGGTTTACGAAGCCGCCATCATTGTTATATGCCGTTGATACCCTAGATTTGCGTAGAGTAGACAGTATCACTAAAGGTACATTTCAACATAATCGTTTCACACCATAGGGCTAGGTTCACCTGGCTCCCGCACAGATTCAATAATTATAGCTGATTGCACCTCCTTCATTCTGACTACAGTGGACACTATCGTGAACAGAACGAATCAGGCAAAATTACTCATAGAGTGACCGCTAAGAAAGTCAACTCTAAATGACTTTAGCTTGCCACACACTGTATACTAATGTCTAAGTGGAATATATCGGGGTTGAGGTTAGGTACCAGACTGTTTGGATCGTTCCATTCAACTTGTCTTCCGATTCTGTCAAACTTGGTGATTGTCTCAAGATTTGGCTAGGAATCCAAACTCTCCTTTTCCACTCCACGTAAACTATTGAGCCTGTTGGGTGTATCCGAAAGAAAAGGTGCAAACCGGATCAAAACTCTTCATCCACTATCCCGTTTAGATGCATTGGTTTGATGCATGAGTTTTCTTTGCTGTGCTCTCAAACCCGAGGAGGCCTAATCATTGTATTTTGGAACCCTCCCCATCTTCATTATTGATTATGAATTTGGAGATCAATTCAATTCAAACAGCAGTAACCAGCCCAAAACTATCGTACTGAGTACGCCTTGCAGTTCCCATCACAAAACTCTCTCCTGGTAAGTACATTTTGAAACAGCCCACCAGAGTCTAGCATAGGAAGGTTACTTTTTTGACAAATTCAAGAGCAAACTTGGATTACATATTCAAAGCCCAATATCAAGTTTTCAAATTTCTTGCTTGTAAGAAATTCAGGGGCAGATGTAAAGTGCCACTGAAGACTCACTGTTACCGTCACTCAGTTATTGATATCATATGACAACCTTAACTGTTTTTAAAATGTTTTCAGGATTGCAAGAAAGTATTACTTTGGTTCACTTTCTAAAACTTTCTTCATTTGCAATCGAGTTTTTGTCAAATTCGAAAACGGAATATCCACCGTATTCTGCCCTCGCTCATGAGCCGTTCAACTCAGATCTAGGTTCAATGTACCTGTTCTGAGCCTTCACAAAGCCGTACATTTATTATCGTCCTATAGTGATTCAGTACTGTTCGTGGACCAACAACAAGCTACCCCATCAGGTAAGATAAAATAAATGAATAACTTCAATTAAACGGGATGGACACAAAAATGGTTTGTTTGGCTTCCGTTCAACGCCATCGCATTGCCCAGTTTTGTACAACTGTTCGGTCAAACGAACTGCTAATCGTCACTGCAACACACAGAAAGCTTACGAAAGATCGCACGGTCTCGTCTTAAGGTTACCGGATTATGTATGTTTGCTGGTAGCAGGTAGAAAGCAGCTAACGTCTTTCATTCATGAACCAGTTAGTCCAGTTGTCAAGCACAATTGACAACGGCACGTCAATAGTGCTTGCTCTAATCCGTAATTGTAAGCTGTATAATGCCCTGTTGTGTTACTGCTTGTGTCCAGCGAGTGAAGTTGGTTTGATTATTGCTCCTTGCTTGTTTTACTACGATGACTTTTCTAATAAGCAGAAAGGCGATGAACAAAAACGACAGTGACCGGTTTTCAAGATGTACAATTACGCTCAGCATGTAGGAGCATATAAGAGCACGGGCTGATTCACATTGCGTACTGCGGTCTGTGCGATATCCACTTCTCAGTGTATTGTTAGAAATAGCGGACAGTGACGGAAATTGTATACCAGAGGTCACAATTACACTGAACAGGGATGTAGCTACCTGTGTTAATTTATGTATCGCAATGAGATGAACACCAATCATCACTGCTGGTCTGATTAACCTTCAGACGGATTGCTTAGCTAATTCTCTTCGAATAAAACTGGTGAAGTGTAGGTCTGCTCCTGTTCCACCTAGCTAGCAATGCACTCTCTTTGCACGACACTGGTTTGCAACCAGCCTTATAAAGCAACGGTTTTGGCAGTTATGCCATCAAAGTCACTAACAGCGCATCATGTGTCACCAAATTGCCGCACGCGAATAACATTCGGTGGTAAGTAATATTAGTTAAATGATGGCGCTAGCTGCGAAACCTAGTTATAACAAGAATTTAATCTATCGGCGATATTCACTAGGTACACGTTTGAACCACATGCTTATTTCCATGAAGGCTATTTCAAAATTCGATGAGAATACGAAATCTGCGACCGAAAAGGATCATGGTTATAGAATAAGTCGTCAGTAGTTTACTAGTAAAACATAGCCTCAGTGGGTTTTGTGGCAGACTCACTAATTTGTTTGATGGTCGTCCTAATCAACTGTGTAACAGACGTTTTTTTGTCTCCGGCTGGTTATTACTCAAAGTCCCAAACTGTTACTTAACAGTAGACGGGCATTCGAAAATAACTTGACTCATGCTTCCAGTACATGTTGTACGATATGCATCATATAGGTCATAACAAACACGATTTTGTTGGTGAAAACGAAAACCTAGGACTCGACGTCAAAAACAGACTGGCCAACTAAACAAGAAACATACGTGAACACTGTCAAGAATAGAACCTAACAAGTGCTGACAAATCTGCTGAATCCCCGGTTTTACTTTCAAAAATAATACTTCCTACAGATCAAATAAAGACCGCTGCCAATCCGACTTCGACCTTTAGGAAAAACGCTTGCTGTTCGGCTAGTCGTTAGTTTACGTGTGATACCTCCTCACTGTTATTTATTACTCACTGTCCTAGAGACGCACGCGAAACAAGTATGCGATACACAGTTGCACTCGTCTTGCATCGAACTGATCAAAGTGAATTCACGTTAGCTCAGTCGATTAGTACGTTTCCAAAGACTAGGCACTCATATCAGTATGTTTACGCACACGACAAATCTGTCTGCATTTGGGCGGTAACGCATATGATGACCTTAAACAACAACATTTTGTGCGTCAGAGCTTTTTCAAATTTTGAGGTTGGTGACATTGTCTGCATCTACTAAATTGCCATTAGTTGAAAGTGATACGAAATACCCGACGTTTGTGATCAAGGAGGCAATAGGTCTTACATTCGTTTACAATGCTTAGGTTATCGACTTGAAGCAACAGGAATATGCCAGATTACGACTTGACAATCTGTAGTATGCGTTTAACGAAACAATGTTAAACGAACTCTCCTATCAATCTCTTAACACAGCAGTTGAAATCCCAGACTCAAAAGACCTCACACTACCGATGAGTAGCAGTAGATAAATAAAAGTGAGAAGGTAAGATTGGCTTATCTAATTTTGGCGGCCAACTCGCAGCACTTTGGAAAGGTAAAAAGAATCTCTCTCTCCTAATAACCAAACTTCTTCATTGCTCAGTGAAGTACATTTTATGGTGAACTTTCAGTTCTTATTAAAACAGGGCATTCCTGGTGACTGCTGTTAAGTAACAGGACTGCATCAGAACCTGTGATTAAAAGTGAATACAAGGTGGAAACACGTTTCCGAAAGAACTTTGTAGACGCTGGTCAATTTTTTCAATTGATGTGGAATTGGTTAGAAATGCTCGAGTTGAATTCACAAGCACAGGTCAGCAGACGAGAATACACAAACAAACCTTCGAGGGTTTGTTTGAAGTGTTCCTTCACAGAGTTTTGGGCACTGTTTTATGTTCTGCTATCTGAGAAACTGTCTCTGAACCAGTGAAAAGTGATTAACCGCGGATAACCCCTTCTCAGTATGCGACTGGCTAATGCAATCAGAAGAAGTTGGAAGTAACTGACTGTGCACACATGAATCATCCTGTCGGACAGCTCAGAATAAAACTGCCACTTGTGTACATTTTGGTTCGATGACTGACACAAATCTCTTGGCTGTGAACTTGTTTTCAGACGTTCAAATGTACATGAAGGTTGGCACAGTACAGAATAGACACCATGAATCAACAAATCCTAGAAACTTAGTTAGCATACGACAATCTGTGATGATCTCTCAAAGTGTTATCAGTTCAACTGATGCTCATTCCTGTGACTATTTACCAACAGACTGTTAAATTCAAACAGCGGGGCGCCTAGCTCAACCTGTTGACTTTACGGGAGAACGAATTAGACATTCGAAATCAACTAGCTATAAGTGGAAAGCGGTTGGAAACTTGTGAAAGCGTTCGAAATTAAATCAACTCGATTCTCAACCGGGCATTGTTTGTTCGATCGTAACGTCGGTGAAGTTGCTTGCAGTGACATTCATGTGCTGCGGTACATATGGACAGTTGGGTAAGCTAAACTCTTACTAACAAGTGTTCTTTGAGGTTTGACTTTCAGATTTTATCCGACTTGCAAGCAAGATATATCACTACACTGTGTATGTTAGTACTCTGTTAGAGAAGAATGGCTGGACCAAATAGTCCGCTATGGCTTTCAGTTCGTTACGCACAGAAATATTCAAGCAAACTACTTACCGAACACAGAGGTTAGTCATAAAGTAAACTCATTGTTCTGAAGTACCAACTGTTGTTTCTCGGGTACTTCCATACAATTAGTTGACATGACGCACCAATTTTTTGTATACTATGAAGCTAGCATGACCAACTCTTGACAAATTCTTAACACTGAGTGGAGTACGTAACCAACGGGGCATAGTGTCATCAAAATGGGGTTTTCTCCACACTACGTGATTGAATATTTTCCATACAAAGACTTTATATACAGTTGACACAAGCTCAGTTTGGTTAGTTGAGTTACCCATAGTATTTCATACACCGATGCTTTACTGGCTCTACCACCCAAGATTAAAAGAGCAGACGGAAGTGACCCAAATGTAGCGCTGTATTGTCTATTCTTTACATTTCGTTACGCCAAACACACCTTTTGTTTGGATGCTTAAATGGTTTTACATAGCACAACTGTTGATGAATTTATTCTAGTTATGCTTTGCACAAGTCTTACCTCGTATTAAGATGAAATTCAGTGTGCAGACACTTTTTTCATGGTGTCTATCCTCTGCATTATGAAGACGCTGGTTAATGTGTCGGTCAGGTACACTTAACTTTACCGTCGGAATTCTCACGATCTCTGGTGCTGTTTAAAAACCCATACCATTATATTCAAAACTGTGAACACTGGAATTCGATATGAAGTCTGCTATATAGGGAGATTGTGCTATTCCTCCGACATTTTGGTATGAATAGAACCTCTGTTCCTAACCGATGAAGCAAAATCCCAAAAATAAACGTTTTTGGTGAAGTGTGAATGGATCACAACGAGAAATTGTTAAAGTTCTGTTCAGTCAACCAGCAAGAGAATCAAGTTGTTGCGTGGTCACCTGACTTGTTGACCAGTGTCAAAAATGTGAGAAAAACAGTTTCACATTAGAGGACAGTGAAATTCTTAAATAATAACGTTTCAAGCAAGTACTCGAATTCGTTGAGCATGAATTTAATGGTTTTTGTTACATTAATATGGAATAAAAAAGTTAGTCTGTATCATTAAGGTTTTTTATCGGTAGACCAGATTTGTCTCATGACGGTGGGCAAATTAGGCGATAAAGCTGATTGGCTAAAGGTTGCAACTTGTCGAGCTGGTAACAACTGACCGTAGCAAATCTATAATGTCTTCAATGATCACTCTGGTAAATCACAAAATGAAATCTTCGGAAGTTTTATGCTTAGCTTCTCTGAGGCAAGTAGTGACACCACCAACTGTCACAAATGGTTGGTAAACATATATTTTGAAAGGTAGTGCAATAAACTGCCCGAACGAAACAAAATTCAAACCCTAAGAATCTCAAGAAATTTATGAGATATCTGTAGGTTAGTTTTCATTTTGATGCCAGTCCTGGTGGACCATTTCATGAGTGGGAATGTGTGGTCTGTTGCACCTCTGGGTATTAGAATTTAACCTATGTTACTCAAGCAGGATTAATCTCCCAAGCGTGCTACGCTGAGTTAATGCATTGAAAGTGTACCGTATAGTTTATACTAGAAAGTATCCTTGATGGTGACACGTCTGCTCACGTACGTCGAACGTCACTCACAAGTGTCGCATTCCAAGACTTTCCAGTAGGCTACTTTCAAACAGAGACTTTAGGCTGGAGTTTCGCTCTTCTTAATGCTCGTCAGCAGTGCATATCGTTGCCACGGCTGGGATAGAAGTCCGACCACGCTATCAAGCGGCAACCACGTTAACCACTGTGCGCCCTATATGAAAACCAGAATCCCCTACTGTGCAACAGTAATCAAAATAGCGCTCAACTAATCAATGAGCCATGTGATTTCAACTTGCAGTTAAATCCCATTTGAGGGATCATCGATTGGAGTTAACACGACACTTGCTGTCTCCTCTCTAGGTTATCCGGCAACCCGGTCATTACTCACAAACAAAAGTGGTTGAGCGTTCACATATGATAATTCAATCTTGCTTAATGTGAGATCGATGGCGCAGTGGTCAGCACGACTGCCTCACTAAGGCGTGGAGGGAGTTCTATTCTGGCCTTCGCAAGGAGATGTACTACCGACGAGCTCTAATGAGAGAGAAACTTGTCTATTGCTTTTTGTCGAAAGCGGCCGATTTCAACATCTTTCAGAATGCGACAGCTGCAATCAGTTATGGAGAATGGAAACCAAACTCGTTCGCATGTTCATTCTCTGCTGAAGACTGAAAATTTCTTTCACAAAGCCGGCCAGGTCAGGTTGTTAATACTAATTTGCGTCGTGAAGTTTCCCGAATGATCAGATATGGAAAGCTTTGTGTAGTTCGACTGCGTACGGATCTTGCATAAACATACTGGCAAAGAAACTCGGAATTTTGAAGCTAACATCTAAGGAAGTCAACTTATATATATAGGTGTAGCTTTTCTAAGTTTTGCGGCGTCAACTGGCTATATGTTATATCATTTGCATGGGACAGTTGAACAGTTCCGACAGTTTTCCGTAGGATGTATATGGAATGCATGAAATGTGTCGTGGGTTCTGTTCTATTGGTTTGAAAACAACTGACCGGACTTTGTTTAAATATACGAAACTCTCCGCAAATAATCGATGTATCCCCATATAGTAGAGATTAATGAAACACTTCCGAAGAAACCAGCATTTTTTCTGAAGTAATAACCATCGGAACCGTGCTAAAGTTATAGCGTTGGGTGGTTTATCAACTTTCAGGCAGTCTTAATGCAAACAATGAAATAAGCCATCAGCAGTAACATTACATAAAAGCATGATTGTGTGATTCATGAAAAATACTCCGGTCATAACCAACATTTCGAATCAACTCATAAACCAATGTCACACGAGTCTGAACATTGAGTGTAATACCTGGTTATGAGTTCAAATCTGCAAGCTAAAAACGATTTAAAAAACAGGTAATTATAGTTATCCCGTCTATCCAACCTTAGTCTAAAACGGGTTGGATATGCGAGAGCTCACTTCTGAATAACACCGTTTTTTATCTAGATTAAAATTGTCAGAGGTACCTTTAGAAGCTTGCGGATTTCAGGATGAGGGTATCTACCACAACGCCGTTTAGAAATATTTGCAATGAGGAAAACATATTGCTACCATATTATATGACGAGTTTGGTTTAACTAACTTCACGCTTGGTTTAACTGCATTTTGTCCGTAAACGACAGTCGCTCAATATAGAACCATGGAATTCGGCAAAAGTGAAGGACTGTTTTGGCAGCCAAACACCCGCGGAATTAAACTCATCACCTTTCACCACTTACGTGAGCCATTCCAGAAACTTTGGTTATTCCAAAATATTATGAACACATCGTTACTGACTGTTGATGAAGTCACCGTGTGTACGTGTTTGAATTAATACAGCCCATACGTGACCTTGATGCATGTTTTCAGTCTGACTGAAGCAAGTTAAGTGTTTATCTGCGTGAAAAGCAACTGTTCATATAATGAGAAATTATTACCGTCCTGCTACCAAGGTTTAAAAGAGGGAGCCGGGAGGTAAAAAACGATACCATGCTTGAAACTTTCTACAAATCAGGCTAGCAAAGCTAGCGAAAGCATCAAAAATGTTGCCGCAAACATAACGTTTTTCGAAACAATGTCCAGACAACCTGCTGAATAATACGTTGTGTTACGTCCTCATGAGGCATCAGTGTCATCAACAAAATATTGACTTCTAACGTCGAGATAACAAAAAATCTTGGACAGTACACACTAGAAAAAGCAAGGGAATTTCTAATAGGTATCTCGTTTCTGACATTAACGACCGCCAGTGCAACTACACGGTGGCTGACGACCGAATTAAAATATGCCGTTAAATATTTACTATTGGTCCATCACATAGGGGAATGGCTGTTTAACACAACTAATTTTCGATTTGCCTGATATCTGTAACCCAAAGTTTCTAAAGTTAGCCGATAATTCAAACACGTAAAATCAGAGAACTGCTAATAACGTCTACTATCCTTAGTTGTTAGTTCAAGCTCTCAGGTTACATTGGTCGTACTATCAATATGAGCAAAGTAACTGAAGAGGGCTAATCTGTTCCATGCACAAATGAAAAAAATGGTATATGGATGAAGAAAATGTGCTTTAATTTCTAAAAAACGGAATTTAGGACGACACAATCACGTATCCAGTCGACTAACTCACCCGTACATTTCATTTTTTAATGCGGCCTGTTTTGATCTGTTACTTACTGTGGTGAGAAGTTTGTACACCAGACATCATCAAACTCCATGCATTCGCGTCTTCACTGATTTCATACTGGAAACAGTGTTTTAACTCAAGGAACTGTATAGGTATTCCACTATCACTAATACTGTTATGGTTAAATGTGTACGTGCATCCCGCTTAATTCAATGAGGTGATAACTGGCTGCCTTTCAGAAGGCTTTCAAGCCCTCCCGATGACAAATCTCATGTGTGCTGTACCGCAAACTGGACGTGAGCGATCACTGTTTGCATATTTCTTTCCTAAAAATTGTGTGACTCAGCTTGTGCAATGAAGCTGACTATACAGGAAGCCATGAGCAATGGGCGCATTCAAAAAATTCACTTCTTGACAAAAAGTACGGACGCACCTTTTGGTTTATCTCAGTCTCGATATAACGGAAAATTGTATCTGGCTCTCAACTTTGGTTTCTGTTTCGCAGTCTCTGTGCCCCACTAAGAACAACTGAGAAAATATAAATGCTATTCGTCCTAGACATCAAAACATACACAATGAGCTTTCAGCCAGAGTTCTACTGGCACCGGTTCTGAAGAGTCTGTATGGGCTTGTTTGTTGTCCAGCATCTGGATGACCTAATTATATGATTTCTAGTTAGTCAGCACACTATTTAGTTCAACGATTGAAAACAAACAACGATTAATTACAATGGTGAAGGACGATTAAAACTAACTGGGAAAAGCCGACCGTCACGTTCTTAGCAGCTGGACCTGAACGGAATCGGTTTAAATTCGAGATGATTTTGAAGGCCATTATTTTAGTCACATCAGTCACAAATCGGTCAAACTAGGGAGATCAGAAGACATCGTGTTCACCAATTTGACTAACACTGCACGTCGTTTGGTAGACCACTAGAAAATCATTCAAAATTGTTACACACAGTGAACAGTAAATCGGATCCCATCTCGTAGAGACGGCTCGTTCAACGGAATACAACATATGACAGATAAGATAAAACATTCACATCCGTGAACACTTGTGATGTTCTCTAACAAAAATGGTTTCGGTTAAATAACTGATTCAGATTTTGGTGTATAACGCAGTCACAGTCTGCTTCACAGCTTCGCTAAACATGCAATATCAAATGGTGTTGGGTTATTTGTTTTCAGAGTCAAAGCATCTCGTGGGATGAGTGACAGAGCAATTTTCAAAGATAAGAAATGCGCTAAGAAAAACTTCAGAACAGTGGATAAGCGCCATTCGTTTGTATACTTGCCAACATTTTTGGGGACTTTGAAGTTAACGGAAAACTTTTGAATGAACCTCTTCACACACAAACCATGATGAACTTAACGGATTTTTCTCAGCTAACACCTCAGTTAACTCTCAATAAAATCATCTGGGGTGTTACCAGACATATCGGAATTGTTTGTGGAAGATGAATGCGTTCATCGAAGTGCTCTCTGGATAGAATAGAACAAAATTACACAAAATATATCATCGGACTAACATGATATGCTCCTTTCAAGAAAACTGATTCAGTCAACAGAACGGTCACAACGGCGTTTCCAACAAATACTCCCATTCTTTATCTCAGAGAGCACATTTTACTCAGCTCCCTTCGAAAAGTTTTATTGTACCCGACCTTCTTCTTTATTACGGCTCATCAGCAGCACACATTTTTACTCCAGGTGGAATGTGAACCGTCACGACGCTCCGACCAGACAACCACCCTTCGGCTTACTACAGATTAGGAGCAGGCAACTCGTTGCATGCCATAGCCCAACCACAGAAGAATGAGAGCAATGCTGAGGTTGCTTGGTTACCTCCAAAGTAAGCACATCAACCATCCTCTGAACAAAGGTTGATTATACCACAAAATACTTCGCGTCTAGTCTCAGAATATGCCCTACGTTTTTTTACTGGCATTAAACACTGTTAATTAGGCGCCTACTGGTTATAAGTAAGCATATATTTCTTCGCATGATTTATCTGAATGTGTGAGCAAAAGTTGCAGACGTGTTCCTCTGAACAACTCTAAATAAGCCTAGGTTGTTGGTGCGATAAAAGGCACTTAGATGTCTGGACAGGCGGACGTACTGGCTGTTTTAGAAAGCGGAAAGCACTCTGAAGTTAGAGTCACGGGAGGTGTGTAGACAGGCTGACTGCAAGCTGAGGCCTGTGAACGATTGTTGTCCGATACCAAAATGTCAACGAATCAGATTTGTCCCTAATCACTTTGTTCGTATCTCTAACTTGTTATTTCTGTCACATATAACAAGGCGTCAAATCGGGAACTGCAGAAATCACAGGGTATTGCACCATTTCATTACTGTACTGACATCCTGATGAGTTGGACGGAATTGCGGACGAACAAATGGCGTATGCTAATAGGAGAGAGTCAGCTTATCGTTAGAATGTTGTTTGTATAATCAAACGTGACACAGTTAGATAATCACCGTTATCCCAGCTGCCAGGAAAGGGGATTTGCTCCATTTTTTCCAGCTAAAGCTAGAGATCGGAAATGTTGTTAAGGAATGAGCATAATAATTTGACTGGTCGGACTGGTCACATTTAGTATATCAAGCTGAAGTTTTTGCAAGAAAATACAATGACAACCAGTTTGTTTCCAATCCTTGTTTGTAATGCAGATTAGCCTACCACGGTAACTTCTGATGTGCATCTTGAATCAGACAGTTGTGTCAAATTCTTCATTCTTTTTGAGTGGTGCAACTGCGGCTGCAAAGCTCAATCATTTTACTCCTCTTCTAACTACGCCATTCTTCTATAGCACTAGTTACTTTTCCATTTTGGCTATCGACATCAAAGTATTCTGGTGCACTGTGATGCTTTACACGGTTGATGTGGGTACCTTACACACTGATGTGAAGTGCTTTCTGGACGTGTCTTCTATCAGTATCTATAAAGAGGGTAGGGGCTGAAGGATTCGTATACAGTTGTTACTTTTTTTAGGAAAGATCAATTCTTACCAATGTTTGTTCAGAGCAGCGTATCCCTCTACGCATCTAACACAGATCTAATTGCTCTATAGTGTACAGCAGTGATTCCTAATTTATCTTCTCTGTGCAGAATCATGTTATTCTACAATCAAAGTGCGACACAGGAATACTAAAAACTGATAAGCAAAATCTCGACAAATTCAAACCAGAGCTGTATATGGTTTTTGAGACGATTGGATAGATCAACTTATTCTGAACTTCTCAGTTTTTAGGCGGCGCTTTTGTTTCCTTGTGGTCGACCTCCCGTTTTCATCCCAATGAGCTGTACCGGAACAGCTTCAGTCCCATCTATCAAACACCGAGATGACAAATGTCGGTAGTGACTCAATTTGTTGTAACAAAACTCAATGGGATCCATTTAAGTGCTTCAGTACACAATCGGCCTTACTGCGGTGTAAATCACACAGGCTGACTGCAGTTATTTGATTCACAGAGTACACAGTCATTGTTTTCCCAAGTGCCTCCTGATCCAACCACGTTAAGCTACAGTGACAGATATATCTGGAGGACAGAGGGCTCTTTGCTTCCCGAGTTGATGATCACCTCTAAATGGGTGATTCAATATATGGCGCAAAGCGATCGCCAAACATTTAGCCGAACTCGACTGCTGGTGTTGGCAACTGCTAAATAAATTATACAGACAGGTAAAAGAACCAAACCGATCAGACCATCCGCGTGTTATTACGTAACGGTATCCCACTAGTGAAGTTACACTATGTAACCGGAGATGACACTGATGTACAGAAAGATAATGACACGTCATTTTCCCTCGGGGCTAAAACCAGTTTGTGCCTTTTTAACCTACCTAATGTTTGCCGGCAAACTCGCTCGTTATGATAGACAAAAGTTTAGAGATACGTAAAATCTGCTTATTGTTCTAAGCAAATGGATCGATTAAACTCAGTGTCCGTAGTTAACAAACCTTAAAGGTACAAGTTTACTCATCAGTGGTATACAGGCTACATTCGTAATTTTCATGTCTATTGATTGAAGGTTGTGGTAACTGGTATCCGTTTTGAGAATTTGTTGGTTGAAAGCTCGCGATATCAACAGACCACAAATAGTTAGTCTCACATACAACCGCTACATCTGCTTGGCGAAGCAAACGAGTCTAGCGTGATTGCGGACTTCCCTTCAGAATGCCCATGGGTCTTCACACACTTCATATTCGTGTTGTTGTAAATGATTATTAGTTGTTCTAACTCGACCAACGTAGCTTACCAAAATTTGGCGCACTGACCACTCTTGTCGAATCCTCACTAGTTCACGCAAATTTTGTTGACCATTCCAATAAGTTTTAAGCACTCAATTTAAGTCAGGCTAACATGCATGTGTGTCTGCTTAAACACCGCAGTCAACGGAAGAAATTATTAGAAACTTTTCTGCAGGTTATGTATTATGCAAATTTGCTGGTTTGCTCTGTACCGTCCTTGGACCAGCGGGATTTACATCTGGCTATTCTCAATGTACTATGAATATCGTATATATCACAACTTGTTTATAGTTTTACACGCGATTTAGAGCTGGTAGTTTTAATAATTCCAATCTTGTGATCTTTAGCTGATGACGTGTGCTTTCGGAATATCACGGATCTCGAAAACAATGATCAGTACGTTTACCGTTGAGTAGTAATGAAAAATGCACTAAGCTGCTTGTCTCAGAAGCATGCCACGCTCACCCTGAATGGTGTATGACTTTAATTCACAACCGAATGTCTTGGGGATGGTCACAAGTAGCACGGTCCACGCCACAAACAGTGTTCATAAGACCAGTGGTCTGACAACTAAAGAACTGGCTGGCCAAATCAGATCGCCAACTAAAATCTAAAAGTTTCAGGCAGTGATTCCGTATTTTTCAATGACTTGTTGACGAGTACTCACTGTCTGTTAGTCTGAGAACACTGCTTTTAAAGTGTATTCGTCAGATCTAAGCCTATCTGGTTTACTGTGGTTTCTGGTAGCCATTGACCTACTGAAGAGTTACGTGTCGACTTTGAATTTGATGTCTATTCGTATGCGTCGACTCCGACAATTGGAGCCTCCGTAGCTTTCATTCAGCAGTAACCATCACTATAGAGTTTCGGACAGGCTTCCTAAGATCGTTGGTATACACCTGCAAAATTCTGTACAAAAGTTCCAACTCGTTGTGCGCCGATTGTCAACTTTGGTAAGTCAGATATCGGAGAATTGTGAACTGTATTTGAATGTTTATATGAGCTGATTAGATGATTATTCCCGCTTGTAAGTTAAGGTTACCAAAATATTGATCACTAATTGAGAAACTGCAACTACAGTCTGGAGGCAATCAGGATAGCAAAAACATGTGTAGGTTCAATTTATTCTTTTTGCTTAGTATATCTAAGGTTAAACCTAGCTTGATTGATTGCGACCGCCTTAAAAATCAGCAAAGCATTGCATAGTGATTGTCATTAGGAAAAACTGACAGGCTAAGTTACGTCCTTTCCATCTTGAACAGCTAAGTGTCCGTGAACTGTACAATGGTAACACAGTCTTGTCCATTCAGAATGTTTTTTATGTTAATTTCTGGAACGAAACGTTCAACTGGTTTGGATTACTAGTCGTTCCACTTGGAAGCCTAATTTCACAGGGTTTTTGGGTCAGGATAGCCCTTCTGTTAGTAACCTTAAATCCTTGTCTACTGAAGACACTGATACTCGCAGAATCACCTGCAATCTTTCTATATCATTGGTGTCTGATATTCAACGACCGTTGCATACCATGTGAGCATTCGAGGGATGCCAGCTGCTCGAATTACTAACAATTTTGTTATTCTGACGAAGATTTATCAGCTTTGTTTCTGTTCCAAATTTTAGAATTACTACTTGTGTATACATGTGACTGATATTCGTCGAACTTGTTTCTCTTCTTGCGTTCCGCCAGCTTTTTGACGCCTCCCTGTGTACGTGCATGTGGTAGTAGAATACGTAGTCATTATGGTTAAAGGTGCGAGACTAGCATGATGTTCACTAATCAAAGTCATTCTTTTCCCTACGTTCCGTGCTTCCTTCTTTACCGTTTGGACCCCTTCAACAAATTTTATTTGCCAATCAACATAAGGTCACCAAAAAGCTGGCGATCTATCCCTCGGACCATAATACAAGTCTGTGGAACTCTGGACAAAAACTGAATATCAAGAAGATTGCTGTTTTTTAAGGTAGATACATCGCAGCTTGCAAAATTATTTACTTATTAGACTAAAGGCACGGTTTTGTTGGAGTGGCATTGCTTGGTAGACCGAAGACGTTAACATCAAGACGGGCTGGACCTGAGGAACCGGCTGATACGTTATCCGGGTAAGTCAGTAAACAAGTATTAAACTTCGGCCGTACGATTCGACATAAATAAATTATTCTGTCAAGTTTTTCTTTAGAAAGTAAAATCAGCCAATTGGTTATGTTTTTGCCTTGTTGCATTCGTTGTCGTCTATTCAGTCAAAGCCCAGTCAGCAAACGTCTTATCACCATAATGATTCAGTAATCCATCAAATCTACCATGATGTGCAACTTTACGTCCCAGAAAATTTCAGCGTTGTAGCTAAATCATCAGCCCCGGAAATTCACGCATATTATCAAACACACCATTATTTTGGCAAAGAAACTTTCAACGTTTTGTTGACAAGTAGGATTGCCAGTGTTCTAGACTAAAACCTTTATTAAATCATACCAGAACAAAACAATAAGTAGTGTACCTCACTTACCGATTAACCGCAACAATACCAAATTGGTTCAAAGAAATGTAATGCATGAAATTATACTTAAAACGAAATACTGTTGACCAAACATTACTTAGAAGTTCTCAGCGGGCCCAGTAACCGGATCCTCTCCGTGGTACCATCCAACAGTTTATCCAAGATGACGGTTTATGAGGACGGTCACACTTTAGAAACAGCAGCATTCTCTAATTAACCAACTTCGCTATCATAAACATGTTTAGATTTATGTTAACTAAAATAACTGAATCAACGTTTAGTGACATCTTCCATAGTCCGCCTGCACCATCTCTCTATAGAAAAGAGCCCTGTGGTACAGTACCCTGTATAACGCGTGCACCGCACACTGGTTTTGCAGTGAATAAAAAACGTGCCCATTTTGGAATGCGTTCCATTAAGCGATCTATCATTTAGAGGTACTTTCACAGACCAGCTACCCTTCCGCATACTTGCTCAAAACTAATGGAATATGTGTGTAGAGAAAGCAGAGATGAAGGTGCGGGAACCAACGTCCAACTTGGAAAAATTCCAATTCCCAAACACCGCACGCATCTATCAGTAGATTTGCAAATGGTAACACAGAGCAACTTCACATTGTGCACCGTGTCTTACTCTGTCGTGGGTACTGCTTGCTTCTGATGGAAATTAACTAACATATCGCTTAATCTGCTGTCAAATACACTTAGTCGCAAAGAAAAGAAAGTTTTCGTTGAATTAAACAGATAACTTTGAAAGAACACTGTCCGTGTACAAATACACACCGTTGAAGTCGTATAAATCACAAAAACGGCACG
Organism: Paragonimus westermani; assembly: GCA_008508345.1. Taxonomy (NCBI): domain Eukaryota; kingdom Metazoa; phylum Platyhelminthes; class Trematoda; order Plagiorchiida; family Troglotrematidae; genus Paragonimus; species Paragonimus westermani. Next base: position 122,527 of record QNGE01001520.1, on the reverse strand, counting down.
AAAATTTACCCCGTTATAACGATTCTTCCGGTTATATGGAAATAAATCTAACAATTTATAGTAGGGTTCAATTTATCCGTTGGTTCACATGTAACTTTGAATACGGTTATACTATAAATTGCTCATTCAGCTTCATTTTGTCCTCAACTTATCAATACACTAGCTTCTCTACAGACAAACGCGCTGCCTCCCACTGGCTGTTTATGACTAACCTTTGGCCTAATGTGCTGTTGATAGAACATCAAATTACCCACTGCTCTCTTTGATATCCCATGGTTGTCAGTGATTCATCGGGTGCAAGTGGGAAATTCGAGGTGAAAGTGAACAGTCACGTGCAAGATTGAGTAATCATTACTTTCAAGTCATCCAATAATTACCGGAATTTAGCTAAGGTAAGTCCAGTTGTTCTGATTACCAAATTCCGGACAAACACTATTCTACACTTAGGTAAACAGGCTGTTAGAAATGACTTTCATCGTGACAAAAGTGAAAGCCAAAATGTTTAAACTCTTTCGAGCTCCTGTATGAATTAACTGTATTAAGTCAAATATACTTACATTGTCCTTCAGCTCAAAGCTTCCTTCTGCCCATTTGTTGGCCTGGAAGTAGCAGTGTGTTTCAGTAAGATGACGGGATGGTGTCTATCAAGCTCTGGATTGTCTCGTATTAAGTTCCCTTGACTGATCACTTGGGCTGAGTTCACATTTGGCATAGTAAACGTGTGTGAGTTATTCGGGGGCATTCGTGGCAGAGTCGAATGCACAAACATAACAGGTTGCTGTGTTGCCGCTTGAGCAGTTCCCTTTTGAATCCGTTTGCGCCGCAAACCGTTCGTGACAACTGGAGATGAAGTGACCACTGGGAACGTTATTGTGGAACATACTATTCCAGCACCGCTGTCAACACCACTGTCACTACCTCCGGTGCTACTGTTGGTCACGTGGGCACCTGGCCCCCCTGTAACATAATCAAAATGATTTAACCCGTTTGTGTAGTTTGAGTCAGTGGGATAAGCAAATAGTGAATCTACGGGAATTTGATCCACAGCCGCAGCTAACCACTCAGCATTTTCACCAGAATGAATTGTTGTCCGATGATAGAACCTTGGATCCGCATCAGAACAGCTGACGGGCAGTAGGTGTATACCGTCTACAAAACTAACCGGTGAGGTGCTCATCGGCTTCTCCATGTCGTAATCAAACGTGGATTCACTCGGTAAGCCCACAGGTAATAACGTTCCACAATGTCCTCCTCGGGTAAATGTCCCGTTTGGACAGTATTCGAAAGTGTTCTCAGCGAAATTCGACGAAAGCATTCGTTCTTTTTCACACAGTAAGGTAGCGTCTTGACTGTCAAATCCATGATCACAGTCCAGAGTGCTTGTGTTTAGTGGGCTTCCAACTGCCGGATAACGCGTCGGATAAAAGTAACCGTTTGGAACCGAATCTGGACAAATTACGGTGGGTCCAACGTAGCCACCGGAATTGTTTCTATACGAAATTGAACCAGGTTCGTGTGAGTCCTTTCGAAAACGAACCCAAAATATGGCTGCAGTCAGACTGATGATTAGTGCAAGGCTACACACTGTAATCAGGATAAGAATGATAGTGTTACTCATGTTTGTAGTGGTAAACAATCCTAGCCAAAAAGATATGCCAATAGGTTCACTTATATTCACAAAGAAATGGGCGTGTGTAACCAATGGTGGTTTGCCACCATCTCGTAATTCAACATACAATACATAAAGACCTGGTTTAGGGGAGTCCGTCGACTTAAATTCCAGACTTCTCTTATCCAAGTCTGAGTCGTTCTGAGCTGTCTCAAGTGGACTGATCTCTGTGGATTTACCTGTGTCTGGTTTACCCCAATGTGTCTTCAAATGTCCATGAATCTGATCAACGTAAAAATATGCATAACCGTCTGGAAGTCCCAATGCAGCATATCCTTCATCGTGTTCGGAGTGGATACCGTTTTGATGGGTTAATTTATCCCACAGCTGCGGCTTGGTCTCCTTGAATTCGCGAATTAAATGATATGTGACAGTCCCATTTTCATTCGCGTCCATGTCCTTACCGTGAATAGTTAGAATTAAGGTGTTGGCAGGCGTATCGGCCGGTATGGTGCTTATTTGATTTGACCATTCAGAATTGGTCATAGTCCCCGACAGAAGACTGGCATTTCGTGGATACAGCAGCTGGGGGTGGTTATCATTCATGTCATCAATGAAGACAGTTAAGCTGACAGTTGTGGACAGCCGGACATCACTGCCTTGGTCCGTGGCCAAAATGCTTAATATCATCTTAGCCTGTTTCTCACGATCAATCTCACCGTTTGTCACAAGACTTGTGGAATTGGTTATACTCACGGGAAATGAACGCCAGTTTCCGGATGATCTTAGCAGGTCAGTAGTGAAGGCGGAAGAGTCTACTAACGTTACACGAACGGTACCATTGCTACCCAAGTCAGGGTCAGTGAATTCAAGTGCGGATAAAATCTCCGTTCCGATTGCCACGTTTTCCATCACATGTATTTCCGCTGGACCTGTATAAATCGGAGCATTGTCGTTTACGTCGTTGACAATTATCCTTAGTCCAGTAGTATTTGTTTTCACGTTAGAAGTCTTGCGGTCCATAATACTGGCCTCATTCAAAGTCGATTGGAATTGCATTAGCTCCCCACTATCCATTGCAGTCAAGTGGAAGTCCATCGTATCGAGTACTTCTCTGTCTAACTTGGCAGCTGTATAAACTTTTCCGGTCCTTGGATCAATGCGTATATAGCTGAGAAATTTTTGATTATCAGACGACAATTCGTAAGTCACTTTGCCGGAAAGACCGGAGTCAGCGTCCGTAGCATCCACTTGGCCAACCTCAGTGTCAATCTCTACATCCTCGGTTACGTGGAGCTGGTAGTTGGCCTGGCTGAATTGAGGCCAGTTGTCGTTAACGTCAATCAAAGGGATTTGCACCCACTGTTGTGAGGTTCGGCGTGGTTCTGCCTCATCCACACATTCTACTCGCACTGTCAAATGTCCTGTTCTACTGGCCTCGCGCTCGTAGTCGAAGGCACGCAAGTTCAACAAGCCGTACATCGTGGTCGAGTAAGCAGTGAGCTGAAAGTCTGTCTGGTGCGGATCAGCCAGTTCACAGTGGATTTTTCCGGAAGAGACAGAATCCGCATCACTAACAGAGATCAGTTTTAGGAGATGTGGTTCCGCATTGTTTTCACGTAGAACAGCAGGTATTGCGGATACATCTGTATCTTTGCTCATTGTGGCCACTTCCAAGATCTCCACTTGTGGACTATTATCATTCACGTCTGTCACAGATATGGTCACACTAGTACTAGCAGTGAGCTTCGGTGACCCTTGATCAATAGCCCTGACAACCAGTACCAAACGGCGTTCCACATCATTCTCGTAGTCCAATGGCTGAATAACTCTAAGATCTCCGGACTTAGGATCCAGACTGTATTTCATACTTAACCGTTTTATTGTGGATTGATTCAATGTTGGATAGCTGGCAGACCAGTCTATAGAGAGTAGTACATCAGCATTCGGTCCCTCGTCGTCATCGTGAAAAGAGAACTGATGGATAGTACTTCCAACTGCAATATTCTCTGGAATAGTTATCACGGCATCAAATGAAGACGAATTAATGAACTTGGGCGGATTGTCGTTTGCGTCTTCCACGTTAACACGGATCAGTAAGGTAGTACTTAGTGCAGGCTGTCCAGCATCTTCAGCAACCAAATACAAATCATAAACTTGCTTCACTTCACGATCCAGCGGTCGATCGAGTTGGATTTCAGGAGCAGGCAAAGAAGACGTACTGGCAAGCGATCGAACTTGTGGAATCAGACTGAACGGACTAAGGTCGATGGACGGAATTCGTGAAGTTCTACTTCGTGTAGAGTCTACTGTGTGCAGACTGTAGCGAAGTAAACCAAAACGAGGAGAATCTCTGTCGGTCGCTGCAGGTAGAGTATGCCGACTATTTACTGTCGCGGATTCCGGAATGGTCAACTCCCATGCGGTCAAGTCTTCTGGTCCAGGCGACGTTTGCTTACCTCTGTTCTGTTTTACGTGCAGCTTGGGGAACACAGGGGCGTTGTCATTTTCGTCCGCCAAAAAGACTTGAATTTGAATAGTTGTTGGTACTGGCCTGGTATCGAATAAATAAGCTTCCAAAACGACGCGACAAAAGTCCACATCACAACAGTCTAGACGGGCGCAAACCTCGTCCCGATCTAATGTATCCCGAGTTAATAAATCGCCCTGAGTTGTCAATCGGAAAAACGCATCCGGATTTAGCATGCTGCGTAAAAAAGTAGATTTTAGACGCATACCGTGGAATATGTTTCCCACCAAATGATTTGCATCAGTGTTATCAGGTAGATGAAACTGTACACGGTGCTGAGAGTGTGGCGTTGAAGACTGCAGGTTGTCGAGTTCTCTTATTTCGTCCGAACCTGCTAACATCGATGTGTGTATGATCAAATTACCAAAAACTAGAATGTGTAAACAAATGGTGAACATGGTAGTACGTTTCAAATAAATTCCATCAGACCGCTAATCTGCGTCAAGCAAGTTAGAATCGGCCGCTCGTTAAATATTTTCGCTTTGTCAGATTCAGCAATCGGAGCTACTCACAAATTAAATTGGCCAATAGTAAACGAGCACAAGACCTACCTCTATGCTGGTTGGTTGAAGGTGGTTGGACAAACTGTGGACCTCCAATCAGGAATCACCGGACAATTAGTGCTAGTTCCAACAACACGGGTTGTCGACAGCTTGACCTGAAAAGAAATGTCTCAGCAGAATTAAATTAGTCTGAAATGAACCAGCTGATCGTTCGAAGATGTACATTTCATGCATCAGAGCAGTAAGGAATTTTTCACTGGACACCGTTGGGTGTGACAAACATTGATGACTGTGCTATCAGTCTCCTATCTAGTTGGTCTAAGTTGAAATTAATACTGACTGACGGCCCTGGTTTGTGAATCTCCGATCCGCTCAACCATTTTAATCATATCACCAGATTCGCCAAACCCACGGGTTGTTACACAGTTATTCCAATCTATCAGTTATTTTGAAGGAACAGTTGTAAAAACTTTTCTCAATATAAACCAAACGGTGATAAAACTTAGAAATGAGAGGAATATCTTAGATGAGCTGGTTTTCAAATGCAAGGAACTCAGCGAAGGCGTGAGTAGAGATTTATGGTAGATGACCGGCATCACATGAATGGTGGTAAATACTTCCACGGTACGTGACAAGCGTAGGTGCATAATAGATTTTCACCTTGACAGCTTAAAGCATGGAGAACCGATTACTCGATAGTATTAGTTTACTAGTAAGGTTCTGTTTGACTCTCTTCAGTCTTTGACTGTAGCCTTATCATGTGGTCTAGCGAATTCACTTCCTCTCTTTCTTTCCGTTCTCATTTCTGTCTATGTTTTAGTGGATTGCATCAATCCACAGACCTCCAGCCACCTCATATCGTGCTCGACTTTTGCAAGGCAGAAATGAGCTTTTATTGAGTTGTCCCCAGTATCAATATCCGTTGTCGAAGTTTGTTCAAAATATACCTTTTTCTTACTGAGTAAACAGCACTTGTAAAATAATCTCCTACTTACTGACCCTGGAATTTAAGGCTTTTCATTGAGTGGATTAGTCGTACAATGTAGACCGACTACAACGGCATTCAATACAGAGTGTGTAAAGCTGGCTTACTGTTGTCTGTGAAGAGAAAGGTAATGCCCGGTTAAATGGTCAACTCGTAGAAAGTGTGTGGAATGGTTGACGTGTTCCCAGTAGGTCAGCTAAGAATAATCGCAAACTGGGTTTCCGAAACGGTTAAATGACTTATCATTCATTGAAGTAACCCAGTGATTTCCTGACAAATCTACGCACGCAGGCTTCACAGTCTCTCGGTTTTTGAGCTGTTGTTCAGACTAGTTCGTCCACAGTCATGAGTAAATATGATTTCAGCAACCAGACTGTCAGATGGAGGTCTCCAGTTTGATCAGTGTGAATAATCACTCCGACAAACTATGAGTCAATTAGGCATCTTGCGACCGTAGCTATTACAAAGGGGCAATCCCAGAGGGATCATATTCCTTAATACTTAGAGGATGTCAGCATATACACCGGATGTAAAATTTCCTTCAAAGTTTAAGTTTTGAGTTTGGAAGAAGGCTAACTGCTACCGTTGACCTCGACCCAGCTAGAGAGGTAGTATATTCAAATGTGGCAAGTGCTCTATAAACTGAACTGCAAAACTTTTAATTTGTGTTTGCATTTTGTCATATATTTTGAATCACATCTGTTAACCAAGGCAATCGTGTTACGCATCTCTGTAGGTACTTTCACGGTATTGATTTGATAATAGATAATAGAAAACGAAAATTCTTTGATTGGTCCGTCGTAAAAGTGTCGGGCAAGTGGGGGGGTTCGTGAAAACAGTTATTCAAGTTTTTCGGTTGCAACGCAACAGCATCGATTTAAACCTGTGTCGTGTAGGTGATAACATTCTTTGTTTGATTGACTAGTGAAATGACCACTTTCAATCACCCGCTTTCCAGCCAAGAGTAAATTAATTGGTTTTCCATTGTTATGATATTTTTATGGGAAGAGCGGATTGGATTGAAGCAAATACAACATAATGGTGCTTTCCTTCCGCCTGTTTATCTCGTGAACCACCGAAAGCCCTGAGTATAGAAAGAAACACACATACATGTGAACTGAAGGATATCTCCAAATACAGGATAATCTCATACAGAGATTTCAACAGTGAGAGATGAGAAAAGACTTGGATATTTCCTCAAGTTACGTTTGGCTTATTATCGTAAATTGAGACGAAAAATCCCAGCTGTTTTGATTTCAAACTTTCTACGTATTTCAAATGATGTTCAAGTCTTTCACGGACCCTAATTGAGTCTTGTTTCTTCCAATCAAGCCACCATTTTACTTTTACGCCCAGTGTCTCAATTTAATCTTTCGTTCCCAGTGATTTTCACGATCTTTTAGATATTCATCCTTCAATTACGTAATTCTCCACTACCAGACTATAACTTATAGGTGCATAAAAATGTAACCATCGTGAACACAACCAAAATTAGTTCAATACAAATAACAACACCATAGTCTCCGTCGTTACTAAGTCACAGGCTATTGTTTCCAGTTTTGCGCTCTTTTGGTCAATCCAACTTTCTGATTATTCTTCATCGAGCGCTTCAGAGTTGAATTCCGTTTACTGCCTCTGGATTTCTGAANATGAAAACTGATAGATGCAAGCATTTCGTATTGACTCATCAGTACCAAACTTACAATAACATGGGTGGGCTTTATTTAAAACAATCGATTTGAGGTGTGGAAAATCAATAAGCGAGTTAGGATAAGACATCAAGTCCAGGGAAGGGCCAGGTTCACGAACAGTTGTTTCTGAACACAGAGAGCTGGTTTGAGCCGATTAATTGCAACTGCTTCAGCGAACCGTAAGAATCTCGGATTGGAATGGCGCAACAATATTTTGAATGCACAAGATGGATCGATAGCATGACCAGTGGTCAAGATGTGTCTAGCGACTGAGGAATTATCGATCGTACGAAGAGGACTTATATCAATCGGTTGCGGAAGTCACGTACGAAGCACGGTGAAGAACTGCGTTGGCCGCGTCAACGCTGCGGCTTGGTTTTACTTTGGGTGATGAGTTTATTCAGGAGAAAACCCCCAAGAAACTTGCCTCCAGTGTGATATGGACAATGAAGGGAGGTCCATGATTGAGCTTGCATAGGATAGAGGACGCTCTTTGTAATCGCTTGGCCACAGGGTGTAGAATCTTTCATGGCCACAGCCGTATCTAAAAGGTAGGTAAGTTGGCTGCCGAGGAAACTGGGGCGGAGCATTCGTCACAAACATTCCCAACTCTCAAGGAAGGATCTTCGCATGAAGTATGCGGTCCGGATTAGTAACAGTCTTCAATTATTCACTAGGGTTAAAGCAACGACTCCCAACCTCCATACAACGGTAGAATCATAATGAGCCCCTGTGGCCTAAGAATTCCAACTTTCGGCATAGTACCGACGGGAGCACATGCATTATTTTCTGCGATGCTGGAATGCTGTGATGCTGGTGCAAGCTAGCTACACACCGAGAAAAGCAGAAGCCGTAACATTGTCCCTGCAATGAGACAACGTCAGATACGGCTGAACAGTCCATATCATTTATCGCCTTTTTTGTTAGTCAGGTAACCCCGCTGTTTTAAAGACCACAGAGTCTATGTAGAACTACTTGAGTGTGAATTGCTGTGTAATTCAGTGTTCAAACCGAAAGATTCATGAATCCCGCAACATTTGGCTGTTTCAACAACGACACAGCGCAAAATATATTTACCATGTGTGTGTTGCTTTTCGTTTCGTGCAACGTCGCGTGCCCCGAACTTGTAGCTAGAGAACTACCTCTAGTCACCTATATCGCCTCTTAGTTGGTGAATTGTCTGAATCCAAAGTTGTAAAACAAAAATCCGCTGCGATATACCTTTGCACATCTGTTTCGAACTTGGAATAGAAATATACTCACTGACTAGATTGGCTCAGATATGATTGGAATTATATAAGTTAACGGTCGTGCGCAACCAATCACAATCTTCCTATGGACTTTTCGCCGCCTGTATTCGGAGTAGAAGGCTGAACTGGAGTTCTGCTCAGATTGAGGCTCATCCGTAGTGCAGATCGTTCACTTTGCTGGGATTTGGACTACTAACACACATTTACGGAAGAAACCTAGTGACCAATGTACCACTGTTGCCAAATTAGACAGATAAATAGTTGTGTGCAAACGCACAGTAACATTTGCTTGCGCGTAAGAAAATCCAATTGTCACAACTCACGACATAACTGTTTGACCGATTTCTTAGATTCTTGGGTGAGTACAGATAAATACTGGGCGGATTATGCGGCTACTGAATCGCATCCGATTGACGGAATAATTAAAATTTGGCGTTGAGTTAGCCACAATACTTGGCCAATTCATGTCTGTCTTCTTTTGTGTTGCTAACATTTAAGTAGTTTTATAAAATCACTATTAATTCAGTAGTGTTTCGATAGGAGACTGATACTTGCACATTTGATTAAGTTGATTCTACTTAAAAGGAGACAAGTTAATCTCAGCCCGAGAATAATGTGGAAGTGGGCGTGATTGTGTGGTTCGCCTGTGTTATTTTCTGGCGGTCGTCGCGGTCACCTTTCTTTAAGTTGAGATGGGTCTATCGATTCAAATATGGCTGGAGACGTGCAGGGTAGTGAGGAATGCTTTGTCAACGACGATGCAATTAGCTGTCTGTCTGTGTGTTGATCCCCTAATTTGGATTTGAGTGAGGCTGATAAGTTTTTCCAAAAAATCGTGTTTTTCTGGTTCTGTCACATTCACATGCTACTTTACTGGGCAGGCTTGGAACCGAAGGCACTGCTTGATATCCCTAGTCGTTCTCCGTTCCAGGTTTGGCGCACCGGTAATACAATGTGTTCAGATATTAAGTGACAATAGAATATTAGGTAAAGAGGATACTTGATCATCTGTTGCACAATGTAAATCAAGTGGCTCTATGTACAGCCTCCAGAAGTTAGTTCAATTGAATATAAACTACTGCTAAACCCTCCCCATTGACCCTAAAAATGGAGCGTAGACCAGACACTGCTTGTAATAATCCCAGTGATACGAAACTGGAAATGAGCCAAGCCCGTGGGCACACCGAAATTTTTGTCTGAACGTGAAACGTACGTACGTTGCTGAAGAGGTTTGGCATCGGACTCCTGAAACTTCACATCGCACTGATCTCCATGGCTTGCGGACCGATGTAAGCCCAGACAGAGAGATACCCGTTACGTATTCTACCCGCCCAACTTATCGAGAGGAGATTCTGGGGGCCACAGGGTCTACTACTCATACGCTCACTGCTTTAGTCCCTTGGAGGAAATCGAAATGCACCGTATCCGCCCTTGAATCAGGTCCATGCGCTTACAATATTGTCGGGGTAAATTTGCAATACTCATTTGTGTTCACGGTTCAAGTCTGTGTCGTACTAATGATAATGACCAGCTGTCCGGTACAGCTTGTTCAAGGCTGATGACTGATCGAATGTCCGTTCCGGCTGACCTCAATGTGCGATTTAGATGGTATATTGTTGCCTGACCACGAGTACTCAGACGATAGTGCGGTCACTGAGAACGGTGGTTGTCTGCTTTACCCGCGTGCGGCTCACTAGCCGACTCTCACAAACGCCCGATTCCAGCTGGGTGCGAACGATATGCCGAAGTGCATTTACTCAAGAAGGGGTTATTTCCATTTGTTTGACTGCGTGATCGTGTGACAGCACGACATTCGACAAGTTCATGTCACATGACCGATGCGGGTAATGAAATGTAGCATTGAGTATACTCTGGTTAAGACGAGGTTATTTATTTATGTTTTGCAAGTATCTTCAAATATGCCCATTGTAGTGACAAAAATGAAGACATATTGGCGAACATACATTTTTGATAAGTCATCTTTAGACCGGTACAATTATATAGAGATTTAACAAAACTAAACCGATGCCTCGATCTTACAGGTGAACTAGGTCAGTAGTCAGTCCGTTGACGATGGCTTGACTGCCTTGTTACGTTACGCCGGTCCATTGGCTTGACCCTACATAGTGACAATCGATTCGGTGGATTTGTGCCTATGGTGTATGCAGCGAATGAGCAAACCGCTTTTGATGACATAATATCACGTTAAGAAGCCTGATTTTGATAGCCTAGGTTGTACAGAGTGTTCTTGTTCGGATGACCTTTGGTGAGTTACCTAGCACATGGTATACCACCTCGAAGGCCTGATCAGTGTTCATCTGGCGCTCATGTTCAACCCGATGAGCGAGATTAGCACTTTTGTCTGATGAAGTTTTCTCGTGCGCCAGCCACCGTGTCTTTGGATTCGTTTAGGAAGATGTCTTGATGTCTGACCAGAACAGCTTGCTCCACAAAAGCAAGTCGATGTGTATTTACACAAAGATAAGGTCTGAAATCTCTGTCTATCTTTGTTATGAAACCTGAGAGCTGGAGATGTGGTGTAGTGGATGCAGAGTTCAGATGTGGCATACCTCCTGCTGACTACTTACTTGGGCCTACTTGCTAACCATTCTGCGGCACCGCCACCTTTGAACGGTATTCCAATAAGTATAAGCTCATTTCGTACGTTCTGCACTTCAAGCTTAGGTGGAGTACTGTCATGTTTCTGATGGTAAATCGTTCCGGGTAACTGTCATCATGGAGTACGTTCGCTATAAATTCGAGCGCACTGTCTGGCGTATCCTATAAGTAAATTATATAAGCTCTGTAAGTCAGACAGCGTGCCAGATTTCTTTTTGGTTTTATGGTACAAAACTGGAGGTTTGTGCACTGACCTGTCCGAGTATTATTCCAAAGAATTCTGCGTTGGACCGTGCTGTTTATTTGTCGGCGTAAGTGAGCATCCAGGAAGGGTACTTCGTTTTAATTCTCCTCCTCACGTGTAAACTTAACTGACTGATGGGCTCGATTGAATTTGTCGACTAATATACACATATCTGTATCTGAGCTAGTGATGCTAAAGATATCATCCACCTACCGGCCTTGCCGATCTAACTGGTTGGTGGTGGATTGAAGCACACTGAATTCAAACTACCACATAAATATATCGGTCAAACTATTTATTGTAAATCCTCCGGATATCATTGAAAACTAGATACTAATCCACTGAATAACTCGTAACAACCTATAGTCTGTAGCGCGTGATTACCGTTTCTCTGAAAAAAATTCCTTCAGTCACTATCCACTACTGAGATCATTAGCAGCTCAATGAAGTTTCGCGCCAGGAGCCACCGAGGCCATCGCTGTTCACTGCCCGCTTCTTTCAGACTGGTTTGAAAACAACCGTGCAGTCATCTCCGTTCTGATACAAGAGGAGAACAACGTGTTTCTATCTTCACAAGATTTTAGCGAAAATTAGACAAATAGACGACGTCTTTGCATGCTTGCCGTCAACTCACTGAACGTATTTGCGGAATCTAGACTCAGTAATAGATAAGCCGTGCTTTGCTGATGCAGAGCTGCTCTGAACCTCGACAGCTCAAAGAATTTTGCAAGTCGCTCATGACCCATTCGTCCTATCTCTGAAGACACCGGGTGGTGAGAACTGTAATTTTTCCAGCAGCCCTTCGGGCGACTTGCTGAAAGTCAGGTTTAAGGACTTTTGTACAATAAAAAATCGGCTTCTACCGTTGATTGGGTGTAGGTGGCTGGTTTACCTCAGCAAGATATCAAAACTGTACTTTCCTTCACTCAAGATTCAAAAGAGGTTTGAACTGGTTTTGTGTAAATGAACAACTGAATATTTCCAGGTGAAGATGGTTGCTCGATAGACTTTTGAAGTCAGCTGGCTCACTTTAACACGGGTTCTGTTTCATCTGGTTTGTTCTATCCGGTAGCACAAAGTAGCCCCTTAAGTGTAGAAGGATGTCTGGATCACGCTGGACAAGAGGCGGCGAAGCACCGATGGCTAACTGGGCGTCATTCTGTTAAGCATTTGCAGGACATTTACAAGCAGTTCTTCTATTGACTCGAACGGAGGTGGAAGTTTTGGTACCAATGTGCTCAAGAAACTGTGAATCGCGTGTGAACCGCATTACGATCGACGCGGTGTTCGCTCCTCTCTTGTCCCAGGGGGAGTGAGACAATTGCAACCGACAAATATGTGCTCTGTTTATAAAGTTTACCACAATTTTTGATCTCGTTGACCGCAAGGCTTTATATATAGTGCTTGGTAGGTTCGGATTTTGAGGTTGCTTCGTCAAGATGATTAAGCTGGTGTGAGCGCATGAAGACGAAGCTGCTGTTGGACAGACTGACTTTTGATGACTTATTTATTGAAACTGGCGTGAAACAGGGTTATGTTCTAGCCACACTGCTTAAGATGAACTGTGTTCGACCAGTGTGTTAAAATTTACGTTTGGAAAAGTGAAGGGCCATGTTGAAGCTGAGTACACGTTCCTGCATATTCGACGTTTCTGTGCTCAAGTTGGCGATCTGCACCGCGGCATTCGAATTGGCATGTGCAGAAGGTCACGTAGAACTGTTGTCTTTCAGCCATCTCTGAATACAGTTGTTTTGTCTTTAGGTAGAATCGTCACCAACTTAGACGTTGCGAATGGTTGCGCAGACTCATTTCACTCTGTCCATAAATTTGTACATTGAGCGTTAGTGACCTACGGATGAAGAAGAATTGAAGTCTGAAAACACCGTTGGAAGATGAGAATTGTTTAGGAAATGTTCCGTATGTGAACAGCTTCCGTCTACAACTTACAAGGCATAGTTGGGACATTCGGTGGTCTGACGTAGTTTCCAACACGAAAGTAGTTTGGCACGCGGACACAGACCCAATCAGCCTCATTGTGTAAGAGATGGCCCTGGGATAGGCGACGAGTTAATTGTGGAGCAGGTGCTATATGCGCAACTGGAAGCACGTAAACAAACTTCCGGTGATCAGATTCTTTGATGTCATGGTGTTGTCCAGGAGAGTCATTCACGTCGTAACATTGTTCCTAAATCAGAAGAGTACATACCCTCGACCTGGATCATCTGTGGAAATTCGATTCGGATAAGGATGTGTAGGTTCACTAGGTAGAACTAGTAACGCAGATTTTTCAACGCACGCTGCCCAGTGATCATAATACTGCTATAGGAAGTACCTACATTATTATGGATTGCCTTGGCAAAAACACGGACAGTAACATGCGAGTCATCTAAGATTGTTTTATGCTGCCAGGGATGAAGCGACGGGTACGCTGAGCGCAAATATATTAGGTCAGTTTTCGTCATTCATATTATCCGACGGTGTCCGTCTTTCTTTTGCAACAACTGGCCTTTCTCCTGTTGGCGCTGGATGCAGTATTTTTTTCTCGATCAGAATTACGGTGCCCTTTCTCCTTATACTCCTATGTGCATCGCAATAGTATGTTCTATTGTAATAAAGTACTTCTTGTTCTTTAGGTTTAACATATTCCCTTCCAGCCTACAAGTTTATCGCTGAGGCCCTCAGTTTTGCATTGAATCCGGCTTAACAATATTTGCCGACCAGACCAACTAGGCTTCTCCACAAAGGTTTCCTTGTGCTCTATCTTCGGCATTATACTGGGTACGCCATGTGCAAATGTGCTTTGGACTCGGTCACCGTGAGAGATTAATGCAGAAGTGAATGCAACCTTGAATGTTAAAAGGTGTGGTACACGTTTTGATATGCCGAACGTGGCAGAGAATTCAAACCCATGTTATCGTCCTAATGGGAAGTGATATATGAGAGAATATTGTTGTGGAATTTATTCGAATTTATGAAGCATAATCGTGCGTCGTCACATAGTAAACTGCGTGCAAGCAAGCAGGTATCGGTAACAGAAACAGAATGCAAAATTTGAGCTGAATAACACATGCACTGTTAACATCTCGTGATATAATTTATTGTGAACAAAAATAAAACTTTAGTAAAAAGATTTAGCAAACTTCGTAGGATACTTCTGATAAGTGGCAGAGGATTTTGGTTGAATTGGCCGAATTTCGATTGAGTGTAATCATAGCATTGCATTTTCATAAACGGTTCAGCTAGCACTTATCGAGAGAAAGCATTGTACTGTAGTTCGGCTTCGTTGTGCCTCATCAGTTGTACCTCCCCTTGCCACGCCCGAAGTCTTCAATCTGTCCACGCCTGCTTGACACAACGGGGTTGAACACTGCACCATTCATCTCACACTACGCGCTGTACACTTTGATGTACATGGTCAGACAAATTCGTTTAAAGGTAGATTTCAAGTTTTCGACACTTCCTTATCCTATCACTGCAATCATATACGTTCTTCAAAACAAATCATTGACAAGAAAAATACCGTTGATCCTTATAATAGGGTATAAGGTTCCAAACAAACAGGTTTAACCAATCAAAAACGAGTCACCGGTGTTTGATGTGTGGTTCGGGGATCCGCTGACAGTTAGGTCACAGAAGTCGAGGGTGATATCAGTGGCGTGATCTTTGTCCAAGGCAACTGCAAGGTTTGAACAAACTTATTTTGAGAACAAAGCGCCGGGTTGCATAGCCAAAAAGCAATTGATTCTGCAGCAGCTATCGTTCGTTGTTCGACGACCTTGGTCAAACCGATCTCAAGCCAGGCGAGATAGTGTTCTTTGGTTGGCTTGGATAAGCGCCCAGTCGTCCGACCTACATATCTGCTGTAAAACATTGGCAGAAGGAACATACAGGCGTGGATTGACCCAGGGCAGGCACTTTGCCTTTAAGACTCTAAGTAATTAGAGGCTAAGTAGTGAACCAAACCCGCAATGTTGTCCTTCGGAGAGCTTCTGCTGCGCTGTACAATCGATGCGCAATTCAAGTTCTGCGGCCACCTGTACTGCCAAATTGAGGGAGTTACAATGGGGTCTTTCTCAGGTCTATTACTAGCAGATAATTTCGCGGGCAACCTGGAAGGGCAACAGCTAAAACTTACCAATGGAAATGCGCTTCTATGGGAGATACGCAGGAAACATATGTACTCTGCTGAACGGGGACCAGGGTGCAAATTAATTGCAAATATTCAGTCAAGCATATTGTTCTATTACATTCAATTTTGAAACGGATTCGGATAACACATTCGATTCTCTAGATGTTAGCCTGAAAAGACAACTGGATGAAACTTCGGACCGTTGGATACATTGCAGGTAGCATGGACCAGGCAGCACACATGCGTTTTAATAATTTTGTATTGCTCGAACAGAAACGTAACCTAAATGTGAGCGGACCTCTAAACCACTCATCAAAACACCCGTGATTCATTGTTTAAGTGGCTAAACCTGTTATAACCCTCTTATATGGACCAATGGTATTTTTCTTGCTAATGATTTAATTTTCATATGGATTGAACAAAAACCATAATTGACCACAGCTGTTGCATTCAGTTGGAAGTTCTAGTCGTCCATTTTGAACAGAACAGCTAGACTCAAGTTTTGTTCTCATTAGGGTTAATCAGCAGTGCGTATCCTTACCATGGCCGAAAAGATAACTCCGGCCACGCTTTCCTGAGGCAACCATGTTGAACACTGTGTCATTAGTCTCACATTAGGCGATGATTTATACTGTTGACTACCTCTGATACGAGCGAAACTCGATTGTAGTGCCTCTTGTCGAATAGACCGCCAGTAAAATCTATGGGAACGCGACAGCTGTGATCAGTTGTGGGTGATGTTTAATCTTTGTGGAAACCAGAATCCCCTACTGCTCAGCAGTAATCAAAATACCGCTCAACTAGTCAATGGTTTCTGTAATTTCAATTGGAGGGAAGTCTTACTCAAAGGGTCATCAGTTGGAGCTATCAGGACGGTTACTGTGTCTCTTCCCGAGGTGATTCGGCAACCTGAACATTATTCACGAGGAAAGCTGGTTCAGCGTTCACATATGATACTTCGGTTGTGCCTAATGACGTATTGGTCAACACGGTTGCCTCGTGGAAGCGTAGCTGGAGTTCTAATTTTGGCCATGGTAAGGAAATGCACTACTGACCAACTCCAATATGGGCAGAACTCGAGTCTAATGTCTTTTGTCGAAAGGGGCCGACTGAAAGGTCTATCGGAGTGCGACAGCTGCGACCACTTATGGGTGGTGTTCAACCTGTGAGAAAGGCAAAACTCACTATTCATCAATGATTTGATTTTCTGGAAAATAAACAGTTTTAATGACACTGCGGAGGCATCGGAAACAGTTGTTCGTCATCCTTGTCTTTTATAATTTGGAAGTTGTTTTTTACCGCTTTGTGCCACTTAAAAATTACATTTCTGTTGAATTCCGTCAATGATTCCGTAATAAGAACATTTCCTTTTTATGAAAACTACGAAAACTGTCTTATTTGCTGAGTAATTTTCTGATTGCTGATATTTATTTTCAAGTTACCGTCTCTCACATTTGATCGCAGCCTTCGCATTCAGACTGACAATACAAACAGCCTCTTTCGAAAGAAAGAAGAACCAGACTCGAGTTTCGCTCTCATTACAGCTCGTCAATAGTGCGTATCCTTGCCACGTCCGGGATTTGAACTCCGGCCACACGTTGACCACTGCGCCACTCAGCTCACATTGGGCACGACCGAATTGTCACACGTGAACGCCCAATCACTCTCGCTTGTGAGCAATAATCAGGTTGCCCGATCATCTTGAGTGGAGACACAGTAACTGTCCTGTGTCGTTTTGATCTAAACTGAACTTAAATATTGCTCATATATTCCGAACTAGAAGAAAATGTTCTCTCGGCCTATTTCGAATGAAGACGCTAAATTCGCGTACTGCACTAAATGGACCGCATCAATTTTCAATTCTTCGGTCGTGACATGTACACGTATTTTTACAACACACTCTGAGAAAAACGCAAGTTTATTGGTTCTTTTTCGAAAAACCACGTTAATGTCAATACTTTGATCATTTATTGAGTATTTTTTCATATTCCGTGGGTAAAACCAAAGAGTTCTATGTGTTGAAATGAATGTTTACAGTAAAATGTGATGGGTTTGTGGGTTCTTCCTCGTCATACTTAAGTGGAGTATGCCTGATTAGTCAGGATCTTTTGCTGAACACTGGTAAGCAAATCAGCTGGTGGCACTCTTGTAAATCTGTAGATGAATCTTAAAACCACTGGACCACAGACACATTTTTGGGAGGAACAATCTACTGATTACTGTAAGCGATGAAAAGTGGTAACTAATTACGTATATTGCATAATGAAAGCCTGATTGAAAAATCTACCTCATGTGGTCATTGCAAACAATCCTGCTACCTTAACAACTTCAATATTCATTGGTCACATTCCTTTTAGAACGCAGGATTGCGTTCTCTGTCAATTACCCACATATGCTGCGGTGCTTGTAGGATTGGACTTTGCCACGCTGGTGTGTAACTCGGTAATCAGTGGTTACAGACAACAGACAACAGTGGTGACAATGGATAATCCGTCAGAGAGAAGCTGAATCCACTCCAGGGGGCCGTTACCATGCAGTGAGCGAAGAGATTAGCGCGGTAGGGTTCAAACATTTTGAAGTTCTCAAGCAAATAACTGCACCTACTTGCCTCGAAGAAGTAAAAAGGTAGTAGGTTACATTAGGAATGTTGGGGATGGAAACGAGTTTAGAGCAAAAATTGAAAACAGCAGATCTCTTTCCAGGTTTTCCAGAAAAGGTATCTACTTGCGGATCGAAGCAGCAAGAACTGCGGAACTTTTGAGCTTGTGTGCACTACACTCACATTCAAGCCACAATGAAATAACATACTTGCGTACAACTGTTAATGCCACCTCTGAAATGCTCCTATCTGGAGTCAGATTATTACCATTTTGGCAATGTCATATGTTCATTTCTATCTGAGCCGCCCACCCTTTCATCCTAGCCTTGCTTTCCGTTAGTTGGCTCACTGACTATCCGGTCTTGTGCACATGTGGGTTGGTTTGGTGCATTGTCGCTGGAGTCTGCAGTGCCGTTGTTCCGATTCACTCATGTGCATGTTTTAAATTGTCATGTTTTTGCCAGCACACAACTCTGAGTATCTGTTAAGCTAAACAAGTAGTATTGCAAGCATCAAACAAACCATTAGATGAGAAGTTGGTGTACCTTACCACTTAAGCCTGCCTTATCACCATATCTACGTATGTAAAGAACTGACAAACTGAGTGTCCACCTATGCGAATCGACTGCCATCATATGAGTTGGGCAGATGATGGTTGCAGTAAAGGGATACCATGACTCAGCTTAATGTCGAGAGTCCGACTCGATAAACACATTTTTTTGCGCTAGTATGACTTCGTGATAAGCACGCATAAGTTTCCATGGGAAGTTGTGTGCCAGCAGTATATTCTGTGCAATATTTGAGAGAATGTTTCCTGTTTGTGTCTGCCACGCTATCCGGGCCAAGCGTGCTTAGACTTGGTGCAAGTACACGCAAAGGTCAGACCAATGACTAATAACACACATTACGTGGACAAATTGCAGTATTTAGTCCTAGATTAGGTACGGGTAATTTCCACCATCAAGTTCACACATGTTTCACACTTTCAAACAGTGTATAACAATCCCATTAAAGGTATGCATTTTATAGTGGGGACTTAGGAAATCTGACTGAATCAATGAATTCAACTACCAATTGATTTATATCTCAGCATTACAAATCTAATTTCGATGAGCAAGTATCCTACCAGCAGGACAACAGCTGGAAACGGAATTAGGCTCTTTTAACAAGTTATAGCTGAAGACAACATTTTTTCACACACACACAATATCGTTTAACTAACTCAGTCATGTAGCATGTGTCCACGACTTCTGCCCTAATGCTTATACTGTTTGAATAAGTTCATCTGAGTGTCTGTAAGCTCAAGACTTTCAGTGTTGCTTATCATCATGACAAACTCGTTTACTGGATGCGTACGGTCATCTATTGATCAGATACGCTGAGTGATCGACAAAGTCAGGTTTCTTGCTTGTAAAACGTTTCGATGCACTTTTCGGTAGTCTGTTGCAACTTGGTTAGCTAGAGGACAGTTGCATACTAGTGTTTCCGGGGATTATGTGCACGAATTAAAATTGGCTGTTGAAATTTCGAGCCAGCCTGAGATTGGTGTCAAAAATTATAGTCTTTTTAGACGAAATAATCAACCCAGTTTCTGAAGTCCTTGAAGTGCAGATTGTAAGTTAAACAGAGATTGGATCGTCTACCTTGGACTATGTGAGTTCATTTCTGTAATGCCTAGCCAGCGGTTCCTGGAGTTACGATGAGTGAAAAACTTACGACAGAATTTAAAAGAGTCGTTTCAGCTAATCGCGGTCGGTGTTAGTGGCTAGATTGGCGATCATCTGTATGAAACTTAAAGAACCCTGTTATCTAAGTAATGCTGAAAGCTGTGTCCAGAGCTAAGAAAAGTGGCTTGCTAACATCATCCGAACCTTTAGGACATATGCTACACATCACATACAACGAGATGTGATAACAGCTGTATTAAGGAAAAATGACTGCCAATGTATCACCGTAACCATGCAACTAGTTGTTGTAAGGGAGGAGAAAAGAAAGCATTTTTATACACTTAGAGAAAAACGCTCCTTCTTATGAGTCACTGCTTAAATGGAAATTACTGATGAACTACATCACTGATGTCGAGAGTATCTTCAGACACAACTCAGAATGATATGGCCCTTAAAGCATATATACGTGGATGGTCTTATCTACCATATCGGTGTACCCTACAACGCCTGAATAATCCATGTTTTCAAGGTCAGTGCATGTCCGAATTTCAGTGCTTTGTCAAGTTATGCAGTGAAAATTACCAAAAATAATCCATCTTTTCCTAGTCATTAACAAGTGGCACGTACGAGAGGTACGAAGCTCTGTGACAGAAGCATTGTGTACCCGCTGAATGCACGTTCGGAGCAGAATGGTAGTTTCACTTGTCTGCCAGTAATGAATCGACTCATTCACTGTTAGGTAAGTCGGGTGTTGCTACGATCACAGTGTAGTTGGGTACATCAGCTTCCCAGGTTGTTCTATATTAGCTTAATATACTGGAAGCACCAGGAATTTTCTGACTCCAAATAAACCGGAGATTAAGATGGGAAAAGTGTTACCTACAGGCGTCAATCTAAGCAGTGATTCGAGGTGTAACGTTTAAATAGGTGTTACTCTGATTAAAAACCTTAAGTGAAGCCATCAAATGGTCGGTACCTGGAATAAAGGAGCGTTTGGTAACATCTAGGGTCAAACCATACTCACCTTAGATTCGTGGTTCTTTCCATAAAAGTGACAGAGAACTGGAACATATTTTCGTGGATTCATTGTTCAGCGACTGTAAAGCTCATTTCCAGACCCTTTCACAAAGATATTGCTTCAGTGCATAACTCACGCAAAAGCAGCTTGAATTAGGGCCTTAATTCAGGTGACTTCACCTAAGAGCCTGAAATCGAAGTCTATCAAACTGCTGCCATTTTCACAGACGCTGGTGAAACCCGGGGTTTGTAGAATGTTTCTTTTGCACCCATACCAAACCAGCCTATTTTCTTCCCTTCGGGTAATTGTTAGGATGTGAGATAAGGGTTAAATGTTTGCTCTTTGATGTCCACACTTCTGCCATCCCGCCAGTTAGTAACTGCTTCCGACTAAGTTCAAACTCCGTAGCCTTTTTGGAATAAACCAAATCGTTCCAAACTGAAATATCAACCATGATTTCGAAAACAGCCGCAGGTGACCAGCTGCTTGCTCAACGGCTCTTGTACATTTGTGACTTGTCTCCAACAACGTCTTCATAGCATTCGTTGTTCTATAGAATAAACGCGTTTTAAGTTGTCCTGTCGAATGACTGAGCACGTAAACTTTGGTGCAAAGATAAACTCACAGCAACGGGATTCTACTCTTCTGTTTCATGTTTAAAAGTAGCCGACTAGCAACTACAATAATTTCTTATAGTGTACAGTAGGTTCTGATTTTCCTTCTAAGGAAGTGCTTTGTGTTGGAAACCCAGATTCTTCGCTAGTATCGTATGCCGTTTGTTGAACATGCGAGTTGAAGCCGGACTGGGGCAAAATCGTCCACCGAAACATGATTATCTTTGTTGAGAAGTCCTTGCAACGGACGCATCAATACGTTTACTTCCAATGGTTAGTCGGTTCATCGGTCTAAGTCACGTGCATTCAGATATAGTAACGAGTATACACATTTCATCTAACTATCCATCATAGATTAGAATGATATCCCGTAATAGTGTCGCATTTTGGCATAAATGTATCTAGTCCTGACTTGCTTCCAATTGCATTAACAACTGGAAGAAGGTGGGGAATGAGTGAGGATTGCGAAATGCAGCAACCTTTGAAGAACCCTTCGAAAATCCATCCTATCTGAGTTAAACTATCGTGTTCCCTCTTGTTGTCGTTGACAATACCAGAAATGCTTCCTGCTCGCAGACAACAGTTTTTGAGGGTCCTCTTTTCAAAACTTTGAAGTACCGGACACTTGTTTCAAAGGATCTCAACGAAAAATCCCCTTTCACACTGTATTCATGCAGTTAGAAGGCCACTGAGAACCCTAAATCTCCACAAGGAGATCGGAAGTCCTGAGCATCCAGAATGATTCATGATGGTTTAGCACATAGGTTTTTTGATAAAAGCTGAGAATAGATCGCATACAGTACCAATCAGGTGAGTGTACTTCATTTTTAAGTTGACCTTATGGGTGAATATGTTCGGTTCGGGTGCATGGCAGTTACACTTATTAGGTTTTTTTAAATTCAACTTTCTCCCAACTTCATAAACGATGGAACGAGTAAGACAGCAACAATATTTGCGGATCCTAATAATCATTTATGGAACCCAAGGATGAAAACAGTAGCCGTTTTGATGCAGAGTGTTCAACTGGCTATACCCCCGCCTTAGCCCACACTGTCTTCACCAGAATTAGTGTAGTCGTCATAATTGTGCGCAGTCGATCGCGTGAACTCTCCCAACCAAACGTACTCTATTCGTGAAGGTTACCGATTTAATGACCAACACTTCCGTTCGTGTTGTTCAACTAATGTCAGTTCACTGGTTTGTTACTCATATCCGGACTCTGTACTGAATTTTCCATAAATTATGAATTTTTCTTCGTTATCACTTTATCTCATTAGTGACATTTTCCCTTGAATTGAAAGAAGGATTGAAGTTCTGACATTTACCGTTGTTTTTATTGACTCACTAAACTCTTTTCTTTCTCACTGCGTAGCTCACCTTGTGACAGCTTGCTCCAATGGAGCTTCAAGTTGATTAAACAGTCTAGTTGCTTTCAAAACACAGTCAAACTTATGTACTGATTGCGCTTTCGATCCGACTCTTTCGTTATTGCCAACTATATTGACGACGCTGCCTTCCTTTGTTAACGCACTATACTATCCACTGGTTGTGTATGATTGTGGTTTCCACGGTAAATCACGGTAGTCACTTGTCGTATTGCAAAATACTGCACTGAACGGTTGTCTTACGCTTTCTGTATCCAGAGGGATTGATTTGCTAGCCTAATTTGTGTTACTTTATGCTAACCACTCCTTCTGTGCGCGTCGATTTATTGGTCGCACCCGGCAGTGAAACTTGGTTTACTTGATTCCGGTCTGAGAACAAAAAGTCGACTGTAAATGGGCCCTAAGCCACTGAAATGTTGATAATTTCATAGAAAAGGTGAATAACTGTGTTCAATGTCAATGAACAGCTTAAAAATATCAGAACGATTTTGAGAACTGTTAATTAGCTAGAGCAAGTAGAATGAACCAATATTACGGCTGTTTGTTAAAATTATTCGTGAGTCTTCTTGTAAGTAATAAGGACAGTTGTTATTTCTTACGCATGCGTGCATGAACAGACCGTTGTGGTAACCGGAAGAAATTGAGCAATGAAATAAATGATTACAAAATTATGGGTTGAAATCTTTTGCTGAACAACCGGTACCCTTGACCACAGTCTTCACGTGGAGCTAGACTGTTTGTTTGACCCACTTTGAAACAAAGGGTCAGGAGAATGAAGTCCCAACCATGAAGCAAAATGCATTAGTAGTGTATAACCGTCTTTTGTCTGGGTTTATAAGGTCTGATGTAGGTATGACTGGAACAGCATACTTAAACGCTCAGCTGAGAGTGCTTCTGACTGTAAACTAGGCTACTGGATTAACTACGGAAAGAATACGGTGACTGTTTTAACGGTGGTGGAGAGAATGTTTGGCTGAGTGTGTTCGTCTTGATGGTAATGAGTTGTTCTTGAAACGACCAAATTTGTACGCGGGGCCTTGGCTAACAGGATAAACAAATGTTCGGAACGTGTACATAAAAATGAGACAACGATCTGGTATAGACAGTATTGGCGCTGTCATAAAATCAACTTCTTAAACCATCAATGATGTTTGGCAATACTTTTGCCGTCACTTAATTCGTTGAGGAAAATTCCTCTTTTTTGAAACATACCTGTTCGAAATAGCAAAATTTAATGAATGTACCGTGTGACTAAAACAAAGTTCCGTAAAACAAAGCTGTTGTGCACACCATCACTTTCTGAGATGCTCGCAAAAGTCTTTCTTATCGTTGTCTTTGTAGTTCAACTAAATATGATATATTCGTCGAAATTCTGGGAGAGTGGGACAATGTGAATTATCAAAAAATGGCACTCAGTTCAAACCCTTCTGGGGCTTGCCACTAATGTGACCTGATTGTATATATGTCCCATAATTACAAACAAGTGTGACAAAAATTCTGGCACCAACGGACGATGTAGTTTTTTCCAATTAAAAGGACCAAATATTTCCGCACGATTTGCTGTTCGACCAATTGGCATGATCACGTACCATTAGCCTAATGTACGGATGAGGCATCTGGACAGAAAAACCACTTGAAGCGTAACAAACTTGGAGGCTAAATAAACAAAATAACTAAGATAGTGACAATTAATGAAATAGCAATTGGACAAATAGTGATATACACACAGCTGGTGGCACATAAAGGTAGTTCAAACAGATGCATAATAGAACTGGAGCGCTGGTCATCCTTCGCATTCGTGACAATAAGTTAGACGTTCTTCTGGCAAGTTGAACTTGATCAATGAATTGAGCAGTGCGTTCTAGAACTGGCTGATTGCAAGTAAGAAGACGCTGTTTTTCTACAGTGATCAGAGCAATTTCATTTCGAAATCCAGAGAATAATCATCCTACCACTCATTTTTGTTAGTAAGAGATCTGTCACTTAGTGAACAGTCGTGCGGTAGAATGTTCAGCTAAGAAGCGAGACCCTGCCCGTTGCCGACGGCCAAAGCTTGAGAGCTGAGAAACGTTTTACTACTCCCCACCTAGAATCTACCAGTGAAAACAGCATCCGTTAGATACGACCTCGTAGCAGTTCAATGTAATTTTATGATATGAGGGAACAATGGACGCTGTTTCGATGGAAAATTTAAAATGGGATCAGACGTGACCCTCTTATGAGTTTGTCTATGGGTCAGCACCCTGTTGTTAACGTGATCAAATCCGCAGTTCCATTATAAGTACTCTTACATAGAAAACCTGTAACATCCGTATATTTTGGCTGTGATAGGCCAACCCGAAATCCTAACTCAGTGACCATTTTGTCCAGTTTGTTTTCCACGTCATAACAAAAGCAAGCTTCACTTTTTGATGTGGTTATTTTGAAGAAATCAGCATCCGCCTATTTGTTAGTGCAACCGATAGTGAGACTGGTTTTAACTTTTCCGGGAACACATACAAAATCTACGTCCGCCACTGTCTAATTACAGTCATCTTGCGGAACTCCGCTCTAAGCATACATTCAATTGACACTTCACCAGCTTGCTTAGTAGACTATAAACTGTAACTTAGTATTGAAGATTAAGGACCAAGTCCTACTCTAATTTTTCATCCAACGGACGATTTTTGCTCTTTGCTTTCACAAATCCATAAACCATACTCTCATCTAGGAACAACCTCATTTTCTATGGGAAATTATTTTCTCACATTCAGATCTGTTGAAATGAATAGTGTCATCACGACATTATAAATTTGACTCGGCTATGGTTTCTGGTTAGTTTTGGGGCAAGAATATTTCAGTCACTGAAGTGTTGTATCAGTTGCACATTAACTACCACATTCATTAAGCTTGCTCTAAGTTCACTTTTGCAGGTAAGCAATGCAACTGCATTGACAACTTAAATATCAGTAAAATTCTTCTTTGATATCAGGCATCCTTTAGAAACTCACCACACAAACTAACTGCTCCTACCTCTGTTGTGTAGTTAACGGATTATTCATAGCAGGTCTCCTTGGGGGTATCATATCCAAAAAGGAGCCTAACATGTAGCTGTAAATATCCGTGAATCCCGTGAACAGCATTACGCAGTAAACAAGTGGGCAAACTTTGCTAATCATCTGGACGTCAATACCGTTTGAAATATTCTGCGTTCTTCTTTGTCGGTGTTCCGAGACTAAGGAAAACTTCTCATCGCAATGCGCAGATGTTTCTTCCATATAAGTTAATGGACACAAGATTAGTAAACAATATTTTGGAAATGTGATTTCAATTTCTTGGCATTCGTATTCCAGATGATGTAATGAAGCTATGATAAACGTGATTTGCCATACCTTAACAACACATAAGCTCACAGAGATGCTCATGGAGAACGCTGCCGATGTTATCAACCAACAGTGACGAAATCGAGGAAGGTTCAAGTGTTCCTCAGTTGCATTTAATAATCCACATTTTTGCTATACCTCCAAAAGCCTACTGCTATATGCGAGGAGTTTTGCAATCTCTAGATGGGTCACGAACACCATGTTTTACCGTTTACTCTGCGAATATTCGCGTGGACCACGGAGCTGACGCTCATAAGTCGTTACGACCGTTCCTCTGAGTAGGTAGATCTGATGTGACCCAGCTGAATCAATCCAGCTTTGATCACACTGCTGGTAGTCGTTTTGAGTAGCAGTTTGCGAGGAATTTTCAGTCTTATATGTGTTTACTGACAGTCAAGGAACATTTGCTAGTTGACTCTTCATTTCCACGACTGTCTATCCGAACCATGGGCTTAGAACTTTTCAGCTGTTGACTGTTAATAGTTCTACAACACCATATGCCAGAAAACTATGCCTAAGTGTCCGGGATTTCTGTCTCTGTCAGATTAACATTTTAATTTCAGAGCACTAAGTTAGACTGCGAGGCCCACTTTTTCTGAAATCCATATAACTGAACAACTTCTATGTATCATACAAATGACACCGGTTTCCTGTCACCGATTTGGTTACCTGTCGGTACCCATATGGATGAAAATCCGTGGTTTGTTGGGAAACGCCGATGGTCTGCACACACCCCTAGCGTTCTTATCAGAGTTCATCGCAGTTGTGTTTCCTTGTCTGAAAATCCGACATTATGTATGGACCGTCACTCTACTTAGCCCTTTCGAACTGCATGGTTGGATGTGATCATGTGTGTCCAGACAGAGATTGCCCGATTTTCGGACTGATTGGCATACCACATTTGTAAAAACTGGCAGAAATGCTGATTATAATGAACAGCCTTTGAAATTATTTGAAAATCTTGAAATAAAACCAAAGCAGTGAAACTTCCTGAACAGTTTGTTTGGAACCGAGCTTCTTAGTTTGATAACGAAAGCTATTACTTAGCTTCATTTTTAAATGAGGCTCATCTTGGTTTGAGCTAAGTGGAGTTCCCATGATTCAGTTCATGTATACAGTGTTTGTTTGAACGTCCTTCAGTAAGTGAATACCCATGAAGTGGCCCGAGGTGAGCTCCCGGCTAAAGAAATATATGTCGCACTTTTGCTGCGTTCAACTTGGAATGAACTGCCCGTGATCCTGACCTCAGATCATCTGAAACCCTGCCGTATGTGGCTGTACATCTAAACTGAACGCTGTTTTTTCGACAAAACTGAGGTACCCTGAATTAAGCTATATTTGAAAGATATGCCAATTTGTAATACAAAAGTTTTCAGTAGCAGTTAAAAGGAATGAACGCAGGAAATGTCTTCGAAAAAATTTGTAAATCAGATATATGAGTTTTTCGTGTGTTTACGTGATATTTCTTGAAATATTTTCAAAAGTATAAACATTTTTTCTATGTGCGGCATACTGAAAGTAGTTTTAATGTCAAAATGAACTTACTGGGTTTAAAACTAGCTTCTTTTAGGTAAAACCGAACGTCTCAAAACTCTGTTGTATGATACACAGTTGTCAGAAATGAAACCTCAACGATAACATTTCTGACATTTTTTCAGTTAAACTTTCAATTTTTGGAGGTTGTTTGTTTTAGTTCACGGTAGTCAGCCAGGATTCATAACACTGGGGACTTATTTCTACTGAGATTTTCTAACAAACCGCTCAGGTCGTCACTTCGGTCATCATATCCTTGATGTCCATGATGTGACGATGGGATTGTTGTGTCAGTCGTTTCACCTGCAATACACTTCTATCAAGGTGCTTTATAACAGTCCACTGTGATCTTGATAATGTTAACTGACTTCTACTTTTTTCAGGTATCCTCAATTGTATGATGTTCGAATGGAACGTCCACGAATGTTTTATTGGCGACTGAGCGTAAACTGTTTTATAATTTGAACAAGACCGTTAGAACACGAAAACTGGCAGATGCAAGCATTTCGTATTGACTCGTCAGTACCAAATTTACAATAACATGAAACAGGTTTTTTATATCAAGCATTTAGGGGGGCAGGGTGGATAGTCAATTGGTGGTTTAGGAAAGGTCACTAAGTCCAGGGAAGGGTCAAGTTTACGAGCAATTGTTTCTGAACACACAAAGTCGGCTTCATTCGATTGATTGCAACCGCCTCAGCAAACCGTAAGAATCTTGGATTCGAGTGACGTAATAGGATTCTGAATGCACAAATTGGGTCGATAACGTGACCAGTGGTCAGGACGTGTCTCGCGACTGCGGACGCTGGTTGCTTGCGTGTTTCAACCACATTGTCGTTCTTCCGTAATACAGAGTTCTGCACCCAATTAGGCAAATGTTCCTTCACTCTGGAGATCAAGCACCTCTCGGTTCTGCCTATGTAACTTTCATTGCAGTTACATGTAAATTGGTAGACACAATGTGAGGTGGCACCGATAGGCTGATCTCCTTTGATTGAAGGGACGGGCAGTTTCTGGGTCCGGGCTAATACACAGAGTTCCGCTGCGTTAAATGTTCTTTTAATCGAATTCACTAGTCTTTGAGTTGTTTGATGCATGCAATAATCACCTTTAAATGGCAGTTCTATACAAACCCTCTTTTTTCTTACTGTGGCCACCTGTTCAGAAGGTGGTTTCGGTTTACTGTGCCTTTCTATGAACCTTTTTGGATACCCGTTAGATTGTAGTGTAGATGTGATCAAGTCTAATTCTCTCGCAAGACTATCCTGTGTACAGATTCGCCTTGCTCGTGTGAATAGTGTATTCACTAGTGCGCGTTTGTGATGGACCGGTGTGAAACTACTGAAGTTCAGGTATTGACCGGACCACGTGGATTTCCTATAGACGGCTCGTTTGATAGAGCCATCCTCCCGGCGACTAATGAGTATGTCTAGAAACGGCAGACAGTTGTCAGTCTCAAATTCACACGTTACTCTCAGGTTGGGATGACAACCATTGAAGCGCTGCACTAGGTTATCTATTGCCTGCTTAGACCGACTGAATACTAATGTATCATCGACGTAACGTTTGTAATATGACAGACTCGCTATGTCTGTAGCTAACTCCTGCTCAATCCTTAACATGAAAAAGTCTGCCAGGATGGGCCCTAGTGGACTTCCCATGGCTACCCCGTCTATTTGGCGGTAGCACCGATCAAGAAAACGGAAGCTGATGTTTTCGGTACATAACAATAAGGCTTCCCTCAGAATATCACTAGGCAGAGGCAAAGTAATGTGGCTCATTTCGACGAGCTCACAAATATAATCGATTGTCTCGTGTAGCGGGACATTCGTAAATAGTGACTGAACGTCTATGGAACACATCAACTCATTAGCAAGATTGATGTTGTCCAAATCACTGATCAATTCAAAAGAATCCTTAATAGAATGTGTTTGAAACTTTTGTTTCAATGGAGTTAGGATTGCGACTAACCAGCGTGCCAATTTATGATACGGAGAATTTGTCATCGCCAGAATAGGCCTAAGGGGCATTCCAGACCTGTGTGTTTTGGGAAGGCCGTAGAGCTGAGGTGTCGACGACCCACATGGTTTAAGAGCTTTGTATGTCCTGTCATCGATTAAGCGCATGTGTAAGAGGAGTTGAAGATGCCGTGCTATGCGACCTTCTATTTCAGTGACGTTGTCTACGGTGTCTATTTGCTGAAACTTCGTTCGGTCCTCTAGTATTGACAACATCTTCTGTACATATGTGTCCCTGTCCAAAATGACTGCCCCAGAACCTTTGTCTGGCTTAAGTATTACTACATTTTTTGATCTAAGTTCTTTTAGTGATTGCAGGTGTTGCTTTGTAATAGCACACCGGCCGTTGATCGGAGTCATAATAAATCCGTTAGCTATATCAGTCAGTTTGGTCTTAAGCCAGCTTAGGTTGTCAGCAGTAGTTGGCTGAAGGTCTGATAACTGATCAATTAAACTCTCAAACTGGGCTTCAATGTAAATACGATTAGGCCTGTATGACGGTATCTTATAATCTAGACCCAAAGCTAAGGCTTCTAACTGCAAATAAGTCAATTGTACTGAAGAACAGTTCAATACATACTTACTGGGATCCAGTGGAACTGGTTCTTCAGCAGGCTTCTTACGTGACTTCTGCAAACGGTTGATGTAAGTTCTCTTCGTACGATCGATGATCGTCTTACAGAATTGTGTGAACACAATACGACCGCATAATGATAAGTTTTCTACGACGGAAAGAAGACGGCAATGTGTTTGACGCAAATCCACAAGTCGCATTCGCGCAGTTTCGATGTGTGCAGTTGCAATACGCCTGAGGCTATTGTTCGTCACCTTCAGCTTATTCTTTCTTAGTAGGCGCAGGAATTGATAAGGATATCGACCGTCATGTGTGCATTTAGCAAGAAACGATATCTTGACAAGTTCACGAGCTATCTTGCATCTCAAGCTGGCCACACGGCGCAACAACTTGCAAGTTTCAACGGGAATTCGTCGCTTTGAAAATTTGAAACAGTTCATTCCCTTCAGAAGTTTGAACAAGACCGTTAGAACACGAAAACTGGCAGATGCAAGCATTTCATATTGACTCGTCAGTTTTATAATTAGCAGAAGCCAGAAAACTAACACAAATGCCTACTGAATGTCAGTGCGTTTGAGGTTTCGAACAAAATCTTCTCCTCAAGGAATTCAATCAAGAAAGTCAACTACATCAAGCATTTGCCATCAGAGAATCGCTGCTGATTTTCATAGTATTCATATGGACCAAAAAGTGATGTCTAAGTTGCCTACCTACTTATATAACAGCAAACTTGTAATTAAGCTAACCATCAACTTTTAACTCAAAGTGATAACTATAACTAGGGAAGTAACCTTTCGTCAAAATATGTGGTTGAATACAAATTAATCTAAGAATGCTTAAAGTGTAACCAGTAGGCCTTGGTGTTTAGTGAACAGAGAGATACGGATTACGGATAGTGTGATATTTATTGGACAATCTTCCGCGGTTACACTTTTATGAAAGTTCGAATAGTAAGCCAAGCATTTTTAGTTACCTACCTGCCTGTTCAGAAATTCCGACTTAGGATGCTCATGGTATTAAATGATCAGTGCACATAATGCAACTATCTCTAGATACAACAGCCGATTCTGACCGAAAACGTTGGAAGCTAAAATACCTTTTATAAAGCAACAGCCTCAAAACGTGAATTCATCTTAATTGTATATGGTTACGAAGTCATACCACGACTGATCATTACTTGTCTACATTTGGTCACAAATGTATAGCAAGGCAAATTGGGTGATATTTGAATGCTAACAATCTCAATATTTTTGTGTGAAACTCAGATCGTAACATATGATTTGGTTCTTCGAGAAGATTATATTTCAAAGATATTCTCCCTAACAAGTTATTTTCCCTTGAGTAAGCTGAAAAGCAGGGCTATCGAAATAGGTTAACTACAGTAATGGCTAGTCGAAGGGGTCAGCCCAGAACGAAGGGAGATGTTGCACCTGGAACCAGTCTTGTTTCGTTCTTAACTGAGCTGTTCTCGATGACGAGAACGCCCTTAATACGTATATAAATCATGTGGTGCAGCATGGGATTTCTCATATCAAATCATGTCATCCTTCTGCTTCAATCCAAACTGTTTAATAAAACAGACCACTTTTATCGGTGGTGAGTCATATTTTCTGGTAAATACAACAACAGACAGCCCAAAAACTCGGCGAAGAGTTTGTTGGACAATTTCCATCGAGGCAGTTTTGCAACTTTAAACTGGAAGTCATAACAACACTTAAAAATTCCCTGATACAGAATGATCGGGCTTATTGGGAATCTTCCGCTAAACCTGCACCAGGTTTTGAAACGATACTTGCCACAGGATAACTCAAAAGTGATGAGCACTTGGTAAGTTTTCTAGTGAATTATTCATTTGTGAATTATTTATACTGATCACGGGGAAATATAATCAACGGTCAGTATCTAAACAGGATTTAATTTTTACATAATATGTCGACACAAGTTGGGTAGTATCGAATTGACGTGAATCGCAAACCCCACTTTCCACAAATTCATCCCAGCTGGTAGCAAATATAGCAATGCTGGAACATTTCTGTGAATTCTTTTGTGATAAAACAACTTCCCAATAACTTAAGAGGATAAGTGTGTAAATAAAACTGGATTTTCTTTACGTCGTTCAGTTTGTAGATGAAATGTAATAAATTTCATTCATTAAGAATTAAAAGTAATAAAGGCAACATAAAAGACGATTATTTTAGAGGTTGCGTTACCTAGTTGGTAAGCATCTGAAACCAGTTCCCGGCCAACAATTAACTTACATATTATCATGGGTTCAAGTGGTTGTCGCTTTAATGCATAAAGAAAGAAACACTTGGGTGGTCGAGAAACGGAGAAATTTTTTCGAGCATAGGAAAAAAACATCATGAAATGCGCAGAAAAATATTGGCCTGAAGCAGGACAAAACTAAATGGTTAAGCACACCGAGGCAACAGAAAAATCCACATGCAGGTTGATGATAGGAAAATTACTTCGCGTTTAAATGAAAGGATATACACTTCTGGTAGCCCATAAAGGTAGTTCAAACAGGTGCAGTACAGATCATCCTTTGCGGTTGTGATACCAAGGTAGACGTTCGTCTGGCGAGTCGGACTTGACCACTGACTTGAGTAGTGCGCTCTGGAGGTGACTGATCGCAAGTAAGACGACGCTGTTTTTCGACAGTGGTCAGAGCAATTGCATTTCTGATTCCAGGGGATAACCATCTTCATATTCATGTTTACTTGGAACAGTGCGATGGAACTTTATGATGTAAGGGGTTTATCTATTCTTTGTAGAAGAGTTATTGTTAGTTGATAGTGGAACTCAGCGTTTCACATTTTGTAGATTCTGCTTGGATGCTTGTCAGTAGACTCCGCTTGTTCGTTTTGCATGCGACAGATGTGAACTAGAAATTATCAGCATGGTAAACAATCCACTTTTCATGACAAATATATATGAATGCACTTGCTCACACTGACCGATCAGTCGGCATCTATGAACATTTGGTAACCACAATTCTAGTCAACCTTCAAAATTATCATATATTCCGGACATTCTAACTTGCCGGCGTACTGTATCATTGATATGGAGCAATAAGTAATTAGCAATGCACGTTGATTCGGTGAGAAATTTTAGATTTCAAAATGAGATCAGACGGGACCATGGCCGAACTTTGCTGCCGACAAGAAATCAGTCAGATAATCGACCACATTCACTCACTCCCTACCTGAATAATCACGGATTCACCACCTTCCCTCAAACTGCATGACATATTTCATTCTTAAGCGAGAGTATGTTAGGTTTTATCCAAAGTCTGTAGTAGATGTCTATATTGGGCTGGTAAAAGCTTTGTGCGTTTACTGGTCAAATTAGCCGGATTACTGTACCCGTTTCTTGGTTGTTGGGATTCCCCACCTACCTCTTTGACTGAACATTCTGCTATGAGAGTGGAGTATGTTGATGTTTTAGTTGATAACTATGATGTGTTGTTTGTGCTCTTTCCTTAAGAAAATCCGGAGTACGCCTATGAGATTAATCGTTGACAAGGCTGTAACAGTAATTTCTGTTGTAGCCACATCCGGAATACCTGCCCTGACCTTCAATCCGTCGTGACGAATGTCGGTGTGACTATCTATCTAGTCTTCCTAGGAATGTTATAATATCCTCTGGAGTCTTGTTTCGATTGAGTTTCTACACTTGCTCTTGTTGATTCCTAACATCATAGATTACCTAATATCTCCTTTGATTCGGATATAACCCTTACGACTGAGTGGCAAACCGTTTGCTGAACACAGAGTTGTGTGTAAAATTAACTCCGAACTCTCTGGTGTAACTAGTTTGAACCCGGTATCTTCTCAAACGTTTGCTCACGTTTAACCCTGAAATAGAAGAATTACAAACCTTCAAATGACGTTGCGTGGTAACTACGTTTTCATTGGACTAGTGCTGTTTTCTTTCTCGTTAAGATTTAGAGGATTCACGAGGACTTCACACTACAAGAAGATGAAAGAGCATGTATGCATAGGATTCTTTGTTGGAGGGTTTAAGAAAAGAGGCCAATCGGAAACGCGTATCAATTAATACTGAAAAAATGCAACTGGAAAATTTTGTGGGCGGACTAGAATACAGAACCCTGCCTGTCAAACATTCAAAAATCCAAGTACCTCATGGGGCAGACAACAGGTGGCCCAAATAACCATTAAGAAGCCAAGAGTACTTTTGGGTTATCGCAATGAATCACAGTTTTTCTCCGAAATGTCAAGAAAGCTGATCTGAAACGTTTACAGGTATACATTCAGCGTACTTGACTTCTGTAAAAAGTGTTTCCTGGTCTCATTTCTGAAGTCCATAAAACCGGATATTTCTCATTGAATTCGAAACAAGGATGCACTCCAATTTGTTTCCCTTGATGTCTTACTTCACTGGTGACGCTCAACCTTTAGGGGTTTCTGTATGCTGTCGTCTACTGAATGGTTTTGAAATCAATTCTGTTTTTAAAATTTTGAATTACACTGTCTCTTATTAACACCGTAATTTATACGATAGCAATTCGTGATAGCGCAGTTTGAAAGTACATACTTCTTAACCGCGTATAAGCGACTGAGTACTGGTCAGTGTAAGCGATCATTAAGTAGATCGGATGTAATAATAGCCAACCGCCTCAGAATTGTTTATCTTAGAAATGCGTGGCAATTTTTGATGCAAAAACTGTGTTGAAATATACAAAATTTTGCATCGTAAATCACATCTCAGCTAAACATTCCCTACCAGCGACGAAAAATTTAGATTTTAAGTACAAAATTCGTAGGATCAGGAGTGATATTGTCTTCCATAATTTTGACGTCTTCTGCCGTGTAACTAATGTTCTTTCTGGTCGAAGATGTGATAAGACGGCTTATGCATTCTTAAGAATACCCGAATACATGCTGTAATTCCAATGAACAGGGGTTCAACGTCTGCTTGCTGAATGAATTTTCGGCCGTTTCTTGGTAGAGAAATGAATGTTCTGGAGACGCTAACTGCGAACATCTTTTAGTGGTAAGAAATGTTACAATGATACTGAACTTGTTTTCTCTTCATTAAGTTAACTATGGACCTTCTTCTAACGATATTCTTGAAGCCCAACAAAGATTCTCGCTTAGACGGTCAGTAATGTTGTCTTATGTGTACTATCTCTCATGAGGTGTTCCACCGGGATGTTGACGTGTCATAGATGTGCATGTGATTGTGGATGGATTACATTAAGTGTGATATGGCATTAATGGTAATGCTGAAGCGCAACGGTTGCGACAACACTGCGTCTTAATGGACAGTCTCTTGTTCTATGGACCACATAATGAAGACCATCGTTTAGTCGTAAGGTAATTTTCAGTCGTTTTACAGGGTCATTGTAGCGTTTACTGTATGCTTACCACTCTTACTTGTGATTAAATCCTCTCTGATTATTGTACACGTTCGACGAGCGTTGATTCCAACCTACAAGCAATCAAATGCCATACACCAAATGTAATCTGGTCAGACAATATTTGCTGATTCATAAAGATATATTTGGACACGTATAGGCTAACTGGAAACGAGATGTTCATTATTAACGGCTAGTGACAGAATGTGCCTGGCATTTAAACACGATATCGGGTCCAACAATTACCGACGCAACTTTTATCTGAGTGTTGTCTAACGAAAGAGCACATTCGGTGTGAGTTCGATCCAGATCTAACATCAATTTTTTACGGCATGACTTTCGAAATCGAGGACAAGAAGTCGAAAGCCCGTAGAAGATACATCTGCTGTTACCAACACGCTCTCAAACTGCATCACAACCAATTGATGAAAGCTTAACAATCTACCGTTAAGTCCAGTGATTTTTCGTTCTGCTTGCTTAGTTTGGATTCTATGTAATATCTAGGAAACGTTGCCCTATAATGTTTTTGAGGCGAGTCGCATTTGGTCTCAAATGCCGCCCACAACTTGTCTGACGTATTGGACTGATTTTGCTTGTTAGGAGTTTAACAAACCCAAGTCTTCTATTGTGATTTTAATTTGCGGCGGTGACAATATCGGGAACATCAGGTTCGAGCAATAAAAAGCTTTTTTGAATCCATGCTGATGATGCTTGCTTCGAATAATTCGGTTTAGACGTTTTCCGAACACTGTCTACTTTTCTGTCAAGCATGCGTTTGGTATGTATGAAGTGGTTTATCTTCCAAAAATGCAATATCTGTTGGGTTTACGGGTGAAATTTCCAACCGACTACTGGTACGAAGTAGGCTGTTAGGTCCTGCTCAACAATGATCAAGGGAGTTTGGACAAACGATTTTATTCTAAGAGCAATATGTTCAGAAATCTACGTCAGTGACAAAACACACTTAACTTGTTTTCCTTGCAGTGGGCAAACGAGCATGTCTGACTGCGAAGGCCAAGGTGATTTATTACTGATGTTCCGCTAGGTTAAGCTAAGAAAATCATTAGTAAAAATATTCAGTTTTTCACCACTGAAACATTGTGTACTATGAA
Organism: Paragonimus westermani; assembly: GCA_008508345.1. Taxonomy (NCBI): domain Eukaryota; kingdom Metazoa; phylum Platyhelminthes; class Trematoda; order Plagiorchiida; family Troglotrematidae; genus Paragonimus; species Paragonimus westermani. Next base: position 85,705 of record QNGE01001520.1, on the reverse strand, counting down.
AGAAATAGCAATTTTTGACTTCGTTTCAGTGAACAATCAGTAAATTTCGAGAGCTGGATAATTTCACCTTCCCCAACTGGCAGGCCCGTCTATTGTTCAAGGGCATTATACTATAAATGAAACTCGGCTTACAATATCACAGAGACTTAACAACCGGTCTCCGTTAAACGAGAGTACGGGATTTGAGTTGAACACTCTGAAACCCAACAGTAATAACCATAATTTAGAACCCGCCATCGATTCTTAAGGTGAACGCTTGACCGCTATGCCACACAGGACATCACTGAATCATCTTATCTGCCACTCAGTTGCGCGGCGTTCAGCGTAGTTATCTCTAGAAAACGTGCTCGATGTTTTAACCTGGCCGTGGTCAGTATAGGCGACACAATTGTCCCTTACACAAGGGGACCACGAATGTTATTTCCTAAGGAGGTTAGATAGAAAATATATTTGACTGGGGAACCTTCGATCATATTTGAGTGTCATTCTGCTCGTTTGAGCAACCCCCGGCCGATAGGACAAAATAGCACTTAGGTCTAAATTAGTTAAGTCAAGGTTTGACAATTTAGTCTTTGTATACTCCACACCGGCACTTGCACCGTTTCAGTCATTTCTAATCATGTCGTGTGCTTAACTGACAGCTTAATGATAAATGTGTCACTTAATTATTCTTATGCGTAACTGACCAAAATTTGATTCTACTTTTCAAATGATTGCACATAACAGGCGACAATTACTTATGATATCCTCTTTGCATTAGTATCGGCCTAATTTGTGGCTACAACCAGGAAGACTTGGTTTGCTACCTGTTCCTGGCATTTAGCTGAAACTCATGTCATTAGGAAGTAGGGATTTCTGAAGAGTTTCGGAACAAGTCCAAGTATGAAATTTCTGTACTTTCGACACGGGTTCGTATCTTAGCTGGCAAAGCACTTGCCAAGTACGTGACATGAGTTTTCTGTCGTTGGCTCCAATTCAACCGGAGTTCGGATTGTTCACAGTTGGATCACATGTAACCCATCAGATTCTTCGAACTAGTTGTCACTAAAAAAGGTGTGTAGATTGGAAACTTACTTTCCAAAATTGTTGGTTGAAAATTAGATTGCACCAAGTCAGGTACACTGATCTCGGCCTACAAAATTACCGAAATCAATTGTGGTTTTGTGATCGGTTTTCGCCAGTCAAACACTAACTACCTAAATTTGTATGTATGCCGGTTAGACTATTCTTAGTATTGTGAGCCACACCTACCGTCACAATTGCGCTGAAAGTAGTGCAGACTATAACGTTATGGTGATTAAAACAAATTTGACCCAGGAGTGGGAGTCTTCTTATGAGGCTTGATAGTGTTTCGTGTAGGATCACGGAGTCACTAAATTTCTGCACTGTAAAATTTGAAACTGTATAAGAAAACAAAAATATCGTGAACTCAGCATATCTTCAAAAACCTGCGGGTTATTAACCAGTTTTTTGCCTTTTCGAGCTCTCAAGTCGATCAAATATGAAGCCAACTTTTCTCATCAGATTAGAAAGCTCAAGAATATTTACGTATGAGTAAAACTCATGGTGGCCAATCTTCTCGAGTCCAGCGTTTCCTTTTGAAAGTCGCCTATCAAATGCCTCATTACAATACGAAGGGTTCCGTCACAGGTAAATGATGTTTAGTTGGTAAATCTATTAGAGCACTCCAGATAGAACTCTGTGTATCGTGGATAGACTGCGGACTCAGCCATGCTAATTTGTTCACTGTGTGGGTTCTTGAAACCATTTGTCAAACCCGACCGATACGTGGTTCCTCAGTCTCTCTGGACTCGGAAGAAGCAAGATAACTGTATGGAATTGACACATTACTAAGTCGTGATAACCAGGTTTTCTATTACAGACTATGCATACTTAAAAATTCTATTTGAAAGCATTAAGACGGATTCCTAGGACCTGGTTTTTACTAATAAGTAGTTTGGCAGTTTTATGATTCTAGATGAGAGCCAACAGTTAAAAACAGAGCATCGGATGGATTTAAACCAACGACAGAAACGGCATGCTTAAACACGACAAACGCTTTACCAGCTGAGCTAAGAAACCATAACAGGAGATCGGAAATTTCACATTCGGATTTTGCTACCCAACGTTCTTACTGTCTCACGTGGGATCCACTAGGTGATCCAAGGGATCGACTACCCCGGCAGGATTTCTGAAACGGTTCCGCCACAATCCAGCGCCGCTACTGTTGAACATATAAATTGTACCATTATTAAGCGTGGCTCTGTAGCCCACCTGGTGGGGCACTCGTCGCGTTAAAGCAGCTGTTTCTGTCGTTGGTTTGAAACCAGTCGAAATTCTGAATTTTCACAATTGAGTCCGGTCTAAAAAGACCTCCTATTTGCCATTATCTCGTCGTAATACTTATCCAACAATTTGACAGTGACAAGCCAATTTGATGGCATCCGAAAGACAAAACGCTTTTGGTATGAGAACGCAAACCAATGACATTTATCTAATGTCTCAATAGACCATCTCGTGTACTTTTGCATCCAGCAGCTTACAAGGATTAGTTTGCCTCCTCGGTTTGTTTTGCGTCTGTTAATGATAATGTCTTCAGCAAGTTGTCGTCTGTTCTGATTTGGCTGGGATAGGGATTTGATTTTTTGCAGCAATTCAGTTTGCCCAGAGGCGTTGGATGAAAGAAAAACAAACGAATAAGTCAAACTCCCTGCAGAATCAGAGATTGGCAAGAAAGATTATGTATTGTGATAGTGTACATACGTTTTTGTGTGCAATTTTGTGAACGTTTGTAATTGTGTGTGGAATCACCCGCTTTGTGGCTACAGATCGAAACCAACTAATTTTCAATAGCTTGTGAACACATCTGAATTTTTTGAGTACCTAACACTCTTAACGAATCGTATAAGCACAATTTGAAGAAAAAAATAAGTCGATGGTAATAGGTTTTGTAATTATGTCACTTTAATAATCCAGGGTTAAAATGTTTTCAGCTTTAATCAAAGATGAGATTGGTCACAGATATGACAGCGGTTTATTCTTTTCACATGGAGGATATTTCTTTGGTAGTTGAGTACCTTATTTGAATATGCGTGAGCAAATCAGTATATGAGTGCTTTAGTAATTTGAAGTTGACGTCACCTGTATCAACCATTTTTCCATCAATTGGACGACATTGACATATTCAGATGATGGGGGTAGGTAGAGTATCGTTACTAGTTCAGTGGACTGGAATTAGGCAGTATTAATCGATATAACGGCACTTAATTTCAAATGTGAGTGCACTGTTATTCAGTAATAAAAGCTAATGCAAACCCATTAATTAAAATTTATTTCACTGGTGAGTAGCTTTTCAACTGACGATTGTCTACGCATTCTCTATCCTTAACAAAAAGGTGAGTTACACCACCGCGAGCAAACATGCTTTCTATATATTTCCCAATAAAATTCCTTTGCATATTACCATAGCAACCTCAGAGTAATCGGATGCCTGTGCTTTCAAAATATGATGGCTCTAGTTTATGACAAATTTTGACTGTTCACATATTTCATCAGAGCAGAAATAAGACATATTGCGATATGTTAACATTTCATTTACTCTCATCAGTCAAAAACGTAAAACATGTCAGTTATATACAACAAATATTTAACGACACACAGGGACTAGTCACACATACAAGCACACCAGATATTATTATGTAATCATGACCATGGCAACCCGACCGGTTGTTTCAACCACTTCTGTGCACATAACGTCGGTTGGTAAGTTCGAATGAGAATCGCTTCGCAAAAGGCTAGTAACTTCGGATTTCGGTTGCGCAACAGTATCTTGAAT
>QNGE01001520.1:0-81352 GCA_008508345.1 Paragonimus westermani | reverse complement strand
AACGTCATCGATTGCAAAACATCTCATGACAACAGGTCATCAAGTTGACCCGGTTAACTCATTCAAGATACTGTTGCGCAACCGAAATCCGAAGTTACTAGCCTTTTGCGAAGCGATTCTCATTCGAACTTACCAACCGACGTTATGTGCACAGAAGTGGTTGAAACAACCGGTCGGGTTGCCATGGTCATGATTACATAATAATATCTGGTGTGCTTGTATGTGTGACTAGTCCCTGTGTGTCGTTAAATATTTGTTGTATATAACTGACATGTTTTACGTTTTTGACTGATGAGAGTAAATGAAATGTTAACATATCGCAATATGTCTTATTTCTGCTCTGATGAAGTGGTTAAAGGGAACTCAGTGTTTCAAATGTTCACATATTGTTTAGCAGTGACTAACAAGGTGTGTGTCAAACCAAATCTCTTGGGCTGAATTTGCAAAAGTTGTCCATCTGAATCTTACGGTTCCGACTCTATAATCCATTCATGTCTCCAAACGATTTCCAGTCGTAATCTTGAAATGTAATTTGTACCCAAGCAAAGACTACGGAGAGACTACTGATAGGTCAAAGGCACCCAGGAAAATGCCATATTCATAGTTGACAGTAAGATTAACTCATTTTTGAATATCTTATCTGCACTCTAGAAGGGGTCTACAGTTTAGCTGCAAAATCGAGCACACTTCAGGTAGTTTACTAATAGAGATTTTCCTACTAAACTGCAGAGAACACCTAAAAGATAGTATTTCAGGCAGAAGTATTTGGCTATGATCTGACCGAGTTAGAATTAACTGACTAGCTTCTTTGACAGAGCTGAATGGGTTTGTGCTTATAGAACTCCACACTGTAGGCATATATGTGGTAGACAACTTTTGTTACAAGTTGCTTGCCTACCCTCTTAACGGTATGATGATTCACGACACGATAGTGTCAACTGAACTTTCAAGTCTGTGTGCTTTGTTGACCGATGATGAGATGGCTGCCGATCAATATCGTTTTCAAGTTCCCTCTGGTTCGCCTCCGATCGTTTCCCTTCTCCCGTTTATAAAACTTCAACGTCAACTTACTTCAACCAAACAAAGGATCTCCAACCTCTATATAAAATTTGAATGTGCTGACTTACCAGGTACCTAGTTGGAACATTATAATTGGTGTATCCACAAATAAGTGTACGGTGTTCATTGTTCGGTCCACATCTAATCGGCGACGTGCCTCATATGCACAATATGTATAATGTATAAAGTTGACCATGTTTGTCCAAAACTTCCACACCCCACCTTTTTTGGGATTTATCATTTGTGTTTTTACCATTGGGAAATATGTATAGTCAGTCGTGCGCTTATACACATACTGGTCCAAATTACTGCATTACTCCACTTGTTATCCCTAACAGGATTAGGATAGTAAAAACTCGATATTATTTTTTAAATAGCCCTGATCCACTTCAAACATTTTCACAAGATCTACGTCGATAGCTGAATGTGTGTTTGGAAGGCGACTTTCATTACATGGGACAAACTCAAATTGGCGTGTGTGCAGTCAAACGAATAGCGTTTCTTCGTATCTCTAAACCTTGCACCGCAGACTGTTGTACTTGAATGAGGCAGTCTGTACTATTTGAGTCTGATTGTTCGACCGGTAGGACGCGAAAATCTGGTTGGAAATGAACCTGATGGACAACTCACGCATATCCAACAACCCTCTACTCTCACGCTTCTATCTTAACCAGTTAACAAAACAATGTATCTAGATATTGGGATTTGTGACTCATTTTGAATACATATGTAACACCACAGTGTAATACGGTAACTAACGTGGTCAGCTGCCATCATTAAAATATTATAACTAACGTGAGATAGATAGAGCCTGGTAGGTTAAAAGTGAGGACTTGGGATGCGCTGATCTAAAGATACTTTCTAAGTCAAAATGGAATGAATCAGCAACTTTGTTGTAGGATATTTTTTTATCGATGTCCCCAAAGTATACAACACGTCATCTTTCAGAAAGAATGGTTCTTGAGATGATGGTGGAAAGTAACTGACATCGCATCACTAGTTGTCACTTACATTAGGCTCGGGAAGAATTGCCACAACGAGTTTCATTGACCAAAAGAGCGCAAAGTGCTTAAACCAACTGTGCACTGGAAACATGGCTCACGTCTGAAGGATTCACTGTCAATACTCAATGATCATCGTATGACTATTAATCTTCGGTATTATACAAGAAAATAGATCCGCTTTTACCCGTAAAGATTGAATACAGTATTTGACGCAAAACATTGTCGGCGTGGATTGTACTACCCTAAAAGGAAAGCTTAGTGTTGTACATAAGCGGATAGGGATGTGCGTCTTTAGCGAATATTTCACATTCTGATAAGAGGAAACCTGAGTTTCTTTGGTTTTCATCAACAGCTCGCACACAAAGACAATTGAGTAGTATATGAAATATAGCAAACGTGCTGTTTACCACAGAGTAATCAAGTTGTTCTTCCAAATATATATATATATCTCACCTGTATTTAGTCTAGATTAGGGGCAAAATTTGCCCCTAAAAATGCGATTATTACAGAAGCATCAAACCAAGACAGTGGATGTTTCTCTTCCTCGTCTGTTGTGGCAAGCTCATCACATGTGTCGGACAATGTGGTGCGATTCTAAGAAAAACCTTCTTCTCTGAACCTCGAAAAAGACTGGTTAAGGTATTCGTTTTTCAGATATCGAACTACACCACTTGTCAGACGACAACTTAATGACTCGTAGTAGCAACGTTACTTGGTTTGAATAAAAAAAAGTTCTTAGGTAGTCGTAGATTTATATGTGAACGATTCTTCTGTGTTCCGTGTATTTTTTCACAGCTCTTACACATTTTTTGTCAACATCGCCTCTAACCGCAAATGATCTTTTAGAAAAAAGCCAAAATCTAGGCGATTTCCAGTTGCGCTTTATGAACGATAATCGGAAAAATCCGTTGGAATTTAAATCAAAAGCAATCAGACTTGCGGAAAGATTTTAAATCAGGCTCGATTCGGAAGGAATCTCTGATTACGTGGATACCCAACATAAACCCACCACGACAGTGTGAGACAATCAAGTGTTAAGCGCTGATAAACCCAGGCAAATACTGTTAACCGATGCAACAACCCATGGTTAACCACTATCCGGACAATGAATCTCAACTTCTCCTGACCAAACACAAGGATTTGTCTAGAAATTCAACACCACGTGAGTTCCTAATGTCTCAATTTCATGTGGTAACTGCAGTTCGTTCCACACGCAAGCAACACAAAATGAAGTGGATGGGCGACTGCTAGAAACGTTCAGACGTTTTCTTTGCACATGAATGATTTTCTTGGAAACCTTTACTCTCCACTTAAAGGAACTTCATTACTGGCATGCTTCAGCTGAAACTTAACGAAGTATTTAGTATTGTTTTGGGCCATACTGCACAACACTCTTTAAGACATCATTATTTACAGATGATCAGGAAGTTACATGGTATAGCTTGAAAACCACTGATCTAAGACAGGAATTACCACAAGTCAACATTCACTGAGCATTGTTGTTTACCTCAAATATTGCTGGTCACTAATGTGCATGCTCGTCAAAACCTGGAGATACGGAACTGACATAGCTAAATACTAAACGGTGTACTCTTTTCAAGTCACTGGAACACTCTTCAACCTTTTACCTGATCGGTTTGGGTGGACATATGAACATACGAGACATTATTTTTTCATATAATTTCCACTAAATTATTTGTAACTGTAAAGTATGAAACCAATTAGTACCACAAGAATTCGTGATATCTACCCTAAATGTTTGGCTCTTTCTCTATACCCGTCCTTCAACGAAGTCGATGCGCGTCTTGGCTTCTCACTATTGTGTTTTTGATCGTACCACGTGAGATGCATCTCCCATAGCAGCAAGAGAAAACAGAAGATTATACAAATCAGTAGGGATCAGAACTTCCGGATTGTTCACTGCTATTGCGCATTTCTTGATCGTTGCATTCCAGGTCGTGTTGTAATAACGAACAAAAGAACGGCAATAGTTACTGGAATTGCATGAAATTAGGCGATCCGCGGGCATATAGACATGCTGACAGCTGAGGCATCTTCATGGAAGGCCTAACAGCCACTAAACCATACTCCAGGTATGGCTTACGAGAAATTATTTCATATAAAATAACTGAAGAGATCACGTTTTCTGACGTTTATCCGTGGCTATCATTGAAACCATATCACTTACATAGAGTCAAAAGGCGGTTTGCAGAGTTTCAGGGTTGTTTCTCACCAGATAATGCAGTTCTTTGTGTCCGTCTCAAATCCCAGATAACTTCAGTACTTTGGGACGAGATCTGTACAGCAAACGGGCCTGGTACAAAAGTTGCTATCACCATGGTTTGTTTTAAACAGCGATTTACAGGGAAACGATTGCTTATTCAAACGAGTCCGAATAATCGCAGCCAATATTTCTATCTCTGGTAACATGCAGAGAATAACACATTTTATGGAGAACGAAAAAACCAAACCTTCGATTAAGGTAATTACTATTACGACCTACATAAGGAGAAAGTCAAGCTTTGCAAACAAGCGGGTTTCATGAGAATGGAAGTGCACACCAACTGACTGCCGTCTTACACAGAAGAAACTGACTTATCAGACAAGACGGAGGTGCTTGTGTCAGTAATAACCGTTGGCAGCAAGATCGAACATACGTTTCGACCGTTCATCGCTTTGGTACACGAGGACAAACCCAACTTTTAGCCCAGATGAAAGGTGTGATGTCAGAACATTGAAAGCCATCAATCAGTATGCAAGCAACTGGTTTGGTTTTAGTTGATGATAAACATACACACTTTTGATTGAATCATTTGTGGCCATAGCTTCATTAGCAGTATACAGGAAGTTAGTTTTATTGACTCCCTATAAGGCTGGTTTTTGTGCATATACCTCTCGCTGCCCTGACTCACCAGTAATTTTGTAATACGATCCCTTGAATAGTGGAATGTGTTTCGCCCCTACACTCAGGATGAGCATTCTCTACTACTACAACTGGGAGCCTTTGTATATGTTGAAGTGAGTAAAACAATTACACTGAACCGTAGTCTTGGGGCACAGTTGACCGTATTTGACCCGAATCCTCTAAATAATATTATAACGTAGATATTTAATCCGGCACAAAATCAGTGGAATAATACTGGGGAACAGTTAGCCTACACTCCTAATTTTAAACTCACTGGAAATGGGCGATCCCTATTTCTCGTTAGCCGTAACAAGATGCTGGGTTATCAAAGCGACAGCTTCAAAGTCAGCACGGTGAAGTTGGATGGGTATGTTACTGCGGAAGCCTTTCTGAAATAATGCTGAGCTGTTGTGTAGAAGCAGGTTGAACAGTGTTTTGAGCCACTTCATACTAATCCTTCTGCAACCTGACAGCATACTAGGGTCATACAGTTTCACCTTTCGAAGTTTCCACAGTTTTTATGTGGAATTAATCTGCCCGAAGACTCTGCCTTTTCCCACGTAAATCCGAAGCCAGTTACTCTAACCTGTGTGGCGGTATCCATTAAATTGATCATCAATGTTACAATGAACATGGCTGTTTTGTGCTGGCTGAGTGATGCACATCAGCCTATTCACTACTTCTGCCCAGGTAATTCCAGTCTACTCTCCTATTTGGTGACTGTGTGAACCACGGCTTCGTATACCATATACCATACACGTCAGCTCATTAAAAATGATAGCTTGGCCACACTAGTATGAAAGTTTCAGTCATGTTGGCTAACTCTCTCAAGAGAAGATGCGAAGGTTGTCCCAGTTACTTCCATCAGAAGACTCGGGGTGAGAACTCGAACTTAAAATCGCACAATGTTTTAAACATATATAATTTGAGGTAGCTTTCCGTGGGCTTTGATTATCAGTTTCAGGTGTGCGACTTCCCTGCTCCCAACATATGGTGCTTCCTAGAAATACAACCGTAAAATGAGCCCCAGCTCTATGTGGCTTCATATCCTGAGCAGGATGAAGACGTTTGACTGTCTATCTTGGGGAGTTTTCATATCAGACTGCTAACACCATATCCAAGCAGACGTTCACACTGAAACAATGTCAACTACCTGGGAACTGCAGAAGACAGTTGGTAATGAATTGGACTGGGGTTTTTTACTGGGGACTATGCCCTTACATGAATCAATAGGAGATCAACTGTTTTCGTACAAAGGAACATGAAAAGTAGCCATTTTACACAGTCGTCTGTATCGATATTTTCAAAACCGTTCAAACTACATAACAGATTGGTGGCGTCTTCCCCACAATTTGCAAATTAGGTTGATTTTTAAGACGTAATTCTTTCATCACTATTCTTTTCTCTTCATGCTGGTTTGCTTACTGCTCCTGTGATACATATTGTGCCTTTGTGTAGAGATAATTGTCTTCAAAATCCAAATTTCAGTGTTGTTCTCCTTTCTCAGTGTGTTAACCTTCCTTGCTACTTGACCACCTGGCCCAGTGCGTGTTGCAACTCAGTACTTTCAAGTGGGTGGCCGCACTATCGAACTCTACAAACCATCAGCTGATACCGAACGATTTTCTCACCAGTGAGTTACAAAATATTCTCATCCATATATCACATGCTAAACTATATGGACGTTACGGTTGACCTCAAATAGACCCGGCCTCCTTGGGTAGGGAAGGTGGAAGACTCCGTGTTTGCTCCAGGTGTGAATTGAACACGATCCATTGGGCTGGTGGATAAGTTTCTAGGCCGAAACCTTGACAATTGTAGACCGTTCATTCCATTCTTCGGCATGTGACAGTGTTGGTACAATTCACTAGGCTGGCAGCGGTTGTCCGCAAATACGTTGGTAGTTACCGGAGCTGACTGCTTTCGAAAAACTACCTTCAGCCAGCTCCATAGTTGTAATAAATGTTTGTCTGCTTACTAGACGACTACGGATGGCTGATCTGTTTAAGTCCGAGGATTTCATGTGTAGAAACTATGAAAATTAATTCACATATCTTCTATCAATCTAGGTGATTGCGAATGTATGGCATGCACGATATGTGCGTATGTTACAGAAATGAAACTTTCACAGGTCGTGGGTGTGATTCTTTTGTACTGATAAGGTTCACGAATGTCAGCAAGACTGCACAGCATTCGGCCAGTAGTTTAACAGAATGTGTTTTTCTAAAACGAAGCATACGTAGTCCGTTACCCTATTTTAAAGACACAACTGTTTATTCATATCACTATTCAATAGATTTCTGCCCGATGCTTTTCGCGATTTTTAAGTTTTTCGCTAATGAAGCGTTCAAATGAATATCACTCTCACCCTAATTATAATGAACTGTTTGTTTCTGACACCCTGCAGTTTGTGGAAACATACGCGTTTCAAAGTTTCTTTTTTTACGCTAACTTTTCTAACGCCGGCTTCATACGATTAAACGCGTCCAACTGAATTTAGATTACGCGCCCACGCCGTTGACAAGGAGCCTTCTGTTACTTCTTGCTTGGCACATGTTTTAACTAGCCTCAATCTAGCTGCACATGAACGGAACTCGGAATTCATTGAAATCTTTTGTGCTTGCTTACCTAAGTTCCAACTGTTGATTTTCCGATAGCCAGAAATCCACTTATCCGTCCACTTTGACGCGTCTTGGCGGTGTGCATTAAACTCGAAAGTCATTTACTAATTTTGAGAGACAATAGTGTTTTTTTCACTCTCTAACTGACTTCGCCTCATCTCTAGCACGATGCACTTGAAAACAGTAGTGCGGTAGTGTTTTTGTCGGCAAGTTCGAACACTAACCTGTCAAATTTCCTCGTTAATGGCCTGTCACCGAATTGTCTAGCCCCGATTAACATCCTTGTTTTATACAATAAAATTTCTGTTCGGGGTGAGGCAGCAAACCGGCAAGTACTTGAAACAACGGAAGATGGAAATAGTTGATTAAGTTTTACGTTTGAGCTACTGTGACACACCCTGATGACCACCGTACTTTGACAGAGTAGATGAAGAGAGAGATATTCGAAAAAATCTCCCATTAGCTGGCAATGATGTTTTTAGTATTTTGACTTATCTGAATAAAATTTCATTATTGTATTTATAAAACCAATTTCTTGGTTTAAATTATGACTGTTGCTCTATTGTGCTGCAATTATTCGGTGACAAGTTTGCATAATTATCCGATATTTTTGTGATCCGTCTTCAACACGAGTCGCGTGATCATAGTATGAAAAAACTTGTTCTAACTTACCAGTAGGTAGAAACGTTATCAAGCCATATTACCCATTGGCTTTCAGGAGATCTGTGAGGTGGGTGCAATTCAACATTGAACAAGAAGCGTAAAACATTACCATCTACCGAAGACTCTTTTCCGAAGCTACTTGCAAAACTATGACGCTAACGACCTTTTTAATTTGAGATAAAAACGCTTAGCAAACAAGCTTGTTTTCAGTGCTTCATCATCAGGCTAAACACATTTATATGGGTTCTCTAGGGGCTAGTATATCCGTGGGGTGAAGGATGGTAATCATTGATGTCCAGTTAATGAAACTCGTGAAATCTAGTTATGTTGCGCCAGTAAATTGAGTTGTAAACGTTTTCGAAAAATCGGTACCCCTATGTAAGAGACCGATCCGGCCTATCGATACAGGGCCACGGAGGGCTCAGTGTTTTGACCAGACGTTTTCGTGAGCATAACGGAGGCGAATGTAAGCGAATTGCGATGGCTTCTGCAATGGCTAGTAGACAACCTTTGACTCACTTTGATTGCGTTTCACCGACTCGATAGATAGGCTTGAACGAATCGGCCGGGTTGATCAGATGATTCGATTCCACCAAATGAGTAGCGACAGCTGATGTGCAAACCTTTTTCGATCCTCGAGCTAGCCACGCCGGATCATGCTCCCGCATGCGTTCAGATAGTCGCCTTGTTGTGCGGCCTATGAAGCTTGTTCCACAGGAACAAACGAAACGGTAGACACAAAACGAGGCAGCATGTACAGGCAATGTATCTTTCAGGTGGGGATGCAAAACTAGTGTGGATGTAAAGTGAATACGTAACTGAGCTGTGAAATAGGTTTTTTAAGCGCTACGTTGAGTTTCCTGGTTATATTTTCAGCAATACTATCGCCTTTGAAAGGCAAAGTAATATAGACAGGTTTTTTGTTTACAGTTTGCGGCATACCTACCTTGGTGCTAACTATCATGTGCTTACAAACAAACTGTTCTGCGCAGCCATTTTCGAGGATCGTGTCAAATACAAACTGTTTTTCTTCCTCTATGGTGCCATCTGAGCATACAGATCTTGGACAGTTGTTACCTTAATACGCGACAATTATTTCAGAAGGGGATGCAAACGGTAAGTTGAAAGTATGATTGTCTCTTTCCTTCTTCTAACCACCACTAAAATAAACGCCAATGTCAGCTATAAACACAGGCAGATAATCCCCGCCCAAATTCTCCCTATAGATTAGATGAACACAGTTTACAGCATGTGTAGTTTGGATTGCTAACTAGCCGTGCGAACAGAAATTGATGTCACATTATTGATTGAATTAAAATACATTCTCGTTTGCATCCCTCTGAGTGGAAGGGTCCGTCTAACTCTCGATAATCCCACACTGCACACAACAGCACAGCATGAAACTAAGTCGTTTGCTTAGCCGAGTTGGTATCGAAACCGTCAGAAGAATCCATTGTAATGTTTGCTTATGTGTGGTTGCGACGCCAGTGTAAGATTCAACGAGGCAACCCATTGTCACGTTGACCTCTAGCGAAACCAGAAAAATTCTCCAATGATGCATGGTAGTATAAGACTTTACAAATTGATCCTCCTCCGATCTACCACGAGGACAATTTCTTTTCAGTAAACGAAATGCGACCAACCCGCTTTTGAGTCACAGTTGGCGTTTGAAGTTTGCCGAAAACAATTACCCTATTTTGAAAAATATCAAGTTCCAGGCGTGAGAAGCGGATGATGTCACAACGTGAGATGAACAAGTGGTCCACTTGAACGTAGAATCTGTAATCATTGATTGTCCGAAAATTAGTAAAACTATTGGCAACACCTAGGAACCATACTTCCAGAGTGAACTTATATACACCAAGCGTAATAGAATGTGATAAATTTAGATCAGGCGATAGGCAAACCAGAATAAAAAGAGAAAACGCAATTGATACTTGCTAACCAAAACGTTCCCTAACATTTCTAACCTCCACATGCAATTTGCGTTATACTACATGTTCAAAACCAAAACGTCTCCTTCTTGCAGAAAATCGAAAGCGACCTAATGAATGTAGCGTTGGCGTGAATTCTTTCACCTTATGTTACTAATTCATTTGATTCGCTTCTCTTACATCCACCGAAAATTGCTCATTATAAAAAGAATAGGGTTAGCAAGTAGGTTAATTGGTTTTATAACTTGGAATAGGCGCCATTGTGGCAAATTTTAGCTTCGGTCGGATTCCAACTGTAGCCACAAACAACATGTCCGATCGCGCTTAGGGCACTGTCATTCCAGCTAGAAACCCACTCTGGGAGTAGATTAGTGTTACTTTTGGACGCAGTCACTGACTCGTCTACCTGCCTCATAACATTACACTTTCAGTGCTCGACTGTGGCGTTTGTGGATTCTATGTCAAACTGTTTTAGAGGTCATGCTGGAATAGTCAACTTTGTGGGTTCTAGGTAAGACGCTCAAATAGATGGATGACTGAGTCCAAATGTGGGAGCTTCGGACTCAAATTCTGGCTCAGTTGGTCTGCTGGTAAAGTAGGGGCAGGTCGCTTATATCGATAGTTCAAGTGCAATGAAAACTCTTGTTTTCCAAACCTCTTTACGTTCAAGATGGAAATGGTTAAATGAGAAATAGGCGCTAAATGAACATAGAAGAAAATAAGTGACAAATTATTATGTATTGGTCTCACCGTGTTTGAAATGTTCTTCACCACTAGGATAAGATTTTTTGTATATACCATGAATTTCGTAAGCTTATTGATCCAGTCATAATTCCTCACGATGACGAAGCCGGTTATACAACACTAGTTACGGTTTCTGGATGATGAGACCATATTGCAAGGTATAGTTTGGGGACAATTATCGGTTCGTGCCAAAAAACATTAGTTGAAAGAATTTTCGTTTCTCACAATCGTTCAAGTTACGAATGTGAAAGTTGCGTATGTTGGCCAACTACCGTTAAACAACTCGCCCGGTAAACATACCTCAATATCCACTTCTTATGTTTTAGAAGAATGTCGGACGACATACTAAGAAAGCAGCCTTTGTTTCCAGTGGTCTGCCAATTTACTCTTTCCGTCTATTGATTGAAGCCAAAATGAATGTCTCACTTTGGACGCTACAAACCCAACCAATTAATTTCATTCTCAAGGTTTACCAGAGCCTAAAATCCAATCGTGGACATTCAAACCATTGTCAACAAGATGAACTAATTTCGAGTCTGTCTTTGTTTAGACGGTGTACACAAACGCCGCGGTCATTTTGCGACGAGCAGTCAATCAGTCGGGTCGACCTAATTATTTTTTCAACGTGATCAGACAGGTGAGTCTAGTGCAGTCGTTAGTCGACCATTGGTGGTTTTGTATGTACGTTCAGCCATGGGGGACGAAAGAAGCTACTCTACCAAACGATGAGCACGTTTATGCGCACAATAATCAAATCACACCAAATTTTGTTCACAAGTGTGCACGCTGGCCAACAGGAGAGTCTATCTTGAAACGACAGCCACCCAAAATCGAGCGACATTTAGCGATCTCACGTTCGTTTAGCAGTCATTTCTGAAAGTCTGTGCAAAAAATACAATCAATTCCAAAAAGGCTCAGTGGCGCAATACAATCGGTCATATACTTTGATGTCGTTATCAGCCTGCAGTTTCACCTAATCCCAAAAAACAAAAATGTTCAACTTGAAATTAACCAAATCCCCGACTACTCATCAGTACTGTGGAATATCGCCCAACAGGTTTAATGAAACCGGATATCTCTACCAGCCTCGGAAGTCTTAATCACGGCCTTACCTATTGGAGTTAACAGGTCAGTTACTGTCTCCTCTCGAGACGATCGGGCAACTTGATCATTATTCACAAGCGAAAGTGGTTGCGCGCTCAGATTTGATAATTCGGTTTTGCCTAACGTGAGGTCAACGGCACAATGGTCAGCAAGGTTGCCTTATTAATGGAATGGCCGGAGTTCAACTCCCGACCGTGGTAAGGATATGTACTACCGATGAGCTCTAATGAGAGCGAAGCTCGCATCTAGTGCTTCTTTTCGAAATAGGCCGGCTGGAATGTCTATCTGAATGCGACAACTGCGTTCAAATGTGAATGATGTTCTGATTAAAAGTAACCAGACTCTCAACTACTCATCAGTAAAACTGCACAGTAGATTATTAACGTATAAAAAGACTGCCAAACGGGGGTGTGTGCCAGTTAAACCGATCTTCAATGGGAAAAACAATTGTAATCAAAACGGCTATCGGCAGATACCAGCCAACACGTTTGTGAAGGGTGATGGAACCGACGACACTAAAACTTATTGAGTATGAAAACAACATATCAGTGCGAACGTCCTAAACAGAGGAGATTTTTCTTGGTGGAATGTACTCCGAACTTATCTAATTTGTTATAAGATCCGTTGTTGGAACAGCTTTTGGAACATACGATGAGCAGTGTGAATGAGATTCGTAAAACAACCAGCTTTGATGGAACTGGAGTAATCGTTTATGACAGATCGTGAAGGGACTGGTAAAATGGAGCACAACTAGAGATACGGAGTAATTAAAGGCAAACGCTTCTACCGAAGACTGTCGTCAATAAGTATTAGGGTTTTCCTCGATATACGCTGATCTCCAGCGTTTCATAGCAGCACCCAAATTAAAGTAGGCCTTCCATCTAGTCCCCATTAAGAACTAGCATATCATAGTTTTTTTCTAAATTAATCTCTCCAATAACCCATATCCCCAACACGGCCATGATCTGAATCCAACTCCATCTTATCACAAAACAGTCGTACTGATCAGCACGTCATCACTAGGTGTGAGCCGAGTTATTAGGTCTAAAACCTCAGGCGTCTTTTCAATGAATAATGCCCAAGTTGTTTGAAAAATAATACAAGCACTCCAGTCTACTCCTAAGAAGAGTAGAACGCATATTTACTGTATTTATTTGTAATGTTTCGATTAAAAGCCCTATTAACTTGAAGAGGTTGCGATTGACTGTTAGTGTTTTTCAGTTTTTAACAATTAAAAACGCGATTACTTATCGGTAATCTACTGGATTTGATCACAGTCAGCATCACTAACAGCGGTACAAATTAGCTGATACCTTCGCAAGTAGTTCATCCACTGCATTGTATCCACTTTTCATGAGTGATCGTGCATACCTGACCGAAAAAAATGTGTGTGCATATATATGTTGTCCTCCTGACACAGTTTAATCAGTCTGTTTGCTTGAAGAAAGTCAGACGGCTCGTTCACTAACGCTTGAGGAAAATTCCTGTGTTGACTCCTTCTAAAGTCCAGTATTCAGTTGATCATCGATGATATACTCATGTAGTAAATGTATGTTCCGCTAGTCAGCCTACTCTAGCCTGTTCTCACTGTCATGTACGAATACAGAGAAAAATTGTAGAGGTCTACCAAGATTTTCTCTCATTATCTACAAAATGAAATGAACACTTTAGACACATTCACGCTATTAATAGAAGGTGGTCTGACGGTTAATCTGAATTAGTTTACAAATTCCCCATATAAACGAATGGCTTGAGGAGATTTCATGTGTACTCAAAAAGCCTGGTCAACATCCACCAAATTTGAGCACCCGGTGAGCAGGTTCGTGCAAATACGTGATGATCTAGTAGTTCACGTTGACATGACGACCTATTGTTTGCATGTGCTAAGCGATAGGTAGAGTCAGGTTTTACCGCGCTCTATCGGTTTTGTTCAATGACCACAGAAATGGTTTGTTCAGCCAAGTTGACCTACTTTCCTACACGCGTTGACGTAAGTCACGGTTCAGCTGGTCTAAGTAAATGTCTGTAATTTTAAATGAGGTCGTAGATAAGTCGAGTCAGGTTATAAGTTATGACACCGACTTCATTCGTGAACTCTATTTGCATACCTGAAAAAAAGATAACTTTTAGAAGCTGATTATTTTATGTCAGCTAGTGACCAGATGGTCTAGTTTCAAAGTTACTTTAATAGAGACATGCTTCACAAGACAAATAGACTATGCCCCTAACTGATCTTGTTTCGTTGTTGAAGAACAAACGAGATGTTTGTTGGCAATGTTTTAAAGTAGGATTTATTTTCCTCTCAAGAATTCAACCCGCCTTGCGTCTGCTTACACACATATCTGCTCGTATGTGTGGATAAGTACAAAGCAGGTTGAGTTATTTCGGCACTGTATGAGCGCCAACGTTTACCTGAATATTCCAAACATGGACGAAATTGATCGTAAATCAAGGATGGAAAACATAAACTTCCTAATTGTGAAAACTTTGCTGTACTACATTGATATGGTTTACCCGTTAAAAGTATGTGTCAGACAGATGCAAATTAGAAAGTCAGTAGACCCGTTACAACTTTTTTAAGTTGGAAAAATTGCCTGAAGTGTTTGTGTATACACGAATCTGTGTTAGGGGTTAAAAACATACCGGAGCCTAGTTGATATTGAACCCATTCCGCCCCATATTGTCATGAGGCGTATAAGTATGAACCGAACTTAATCGATCAGAAGTCATCAAGCAGAAGTTGATGCGTGAACGGGTCTTTGACGATCAAACATGAATCAAACGGTTTCCAGCCAGTGGTGACTTGACGACGCTACTTTAAACCGATCTACTTAGACTCAGATAGGACACTAAGAAGGGGAACACGGGGACACGCTTCAAGTGCTTGCCCAAAGTTATATTAACAAACGTATTACGACAGAACCAGGCAATGTTTTCCTGGTCAGGTATGGTTAGGTACTGACATTATCACGATTGTATTTCTGATAACACTTAGTTTGAGAATGTGTTCCACAGTATTCGCAAAACTAACGTACTATTCTGTGAGTTGTCTATGGCATTCCAGAATACACATCGAGTCAACACGTTACGCGTTATCTTGCTCACTGAAAGAGTAAACGCGGCACCCTCCTGGTGCTACGCGGAAAACAATCATGTTATCAAACGTAGTTCGCTCTTTTCTCCACATACTTATAATTCCAGTTCCAGCCACAACCTAACTTAGGCAACGCTTCGTTTAGAGTGCTGAGCATTCCGGAAAAATAGTTCCTATGGGAATTTATTCAAACATTGCCGGGAATTCGCGTATGTAGCTCTTTTGAAGTTGCCTTAAGGCACAAAAACAGCCTAAATTGTAATTTACCCAACTTTCTGTAATTGTTGTCTACTATTTCTTACACTCTTCAATAATGTTCACGGATTTATATTCCCTAGTATTTCCTTTATATTTTACTGGCTTAAACCTCCGAAGTTTAACAGTTTTGAAGCGGAATCCTGTTGATTCTTCTTGGAATTTTACGCAATTTTCACAAACCAGTTTTGTCTCAAATGCGTGTTCTATTTTCACGAACAACGAAAACTTTGGCTTAGCCATTAGCCCCGGTGTTTCATCGTGTTCGTTGCTCATTGATCCCTTCCAGTAAACGTCATAAACAATTCGCTAATCTCTGATTAGATCAGTGTTTCACGAACCATGTTCCTTGAGCTAAAATGTTACTTAAAAGTTCTGTAAACAGATGACAGTCGAACTTAATTTCCTATCGGAATGTTTGCGTAAATTTATCATGGCATTATTGTTCCTCTGTGCACTCTACAGATAAGATGATCTTCCATTCGCGTGCTCATCATAAAGGCTGTCGGAATTACCAACAGTGGACTTGGCACATGTGTTATTCAGACAGCTGTCACCACTCGCAGTAGCTGAATCGCCGGTCGAGGACAAGGCAGCTAGGGACACCTACTTCTCATAGCCGGATCTTCACCAATTGAGTTATTCAAACTACCAGCCTGAAATGCTACAGCATTGATGCTATATATTCCGATAGCAACGCTGAAGGACTGTCAGCCGGTGAGACGGTGTCCATATGTGCACAATTTCTGTGCACAATTTGTGCACGCGTCGTTCGAACCAGATCTTCCCGACTTACCGTAAAGCGTAAACGTGACGAACATTGCGAGTGACATCCTTAAAACATTATGGTGCTTATCTACACACTCTTTCACTGGGTTCAATAACTCACGCAGGTGATTACTTGTTACGTGAAACATACCAGCAGATATGATAGGATGGCGCTAATAACAATTAAACAGACGATTTATGGAACTTCATTCATGCCACTCGGGTGTCAGCCATATAACTCGTAACGAATTAGTCTTTTTTCACATAAGGTAGACCGAATTCACGATGTTCAGAAAGAATCCATCAAATAGGGAAGTGATTTCAGGAAATAAAACCAACCTACCCGGCATCCAATTATATCACAGGGCTTTCACTTCTAAGGTGAATAATGATGAAGGCAAGAGGTGTTAAGTGGTGTTTGGCGTATAATTCCGTATTGTTTTTGGATGACGTTATTATTAGGGTACTGCAGAACTAAAGGGGCTAACCGACATACACCGTAATGTAGTGTTCGATTGTTAAGTACATCGAGAACAGATCAAATGTTTCTTCGTATGAAAACATATAGTGTATATTTTAATCCGTTTGGAACGTTTAATGTGACCAGAATCATATGTCGGTGGTTTACAGTTCTGTGGTTAACCTATCATTTATTTACCATTGGACTAATGGGACGAATGACACAACCGATTGCACTCATTTACAAGGTCAGAACAAACTGTTTTGAATGGACAGGAGGTTGGAAAGTATGGAGTTTTTAGTTGGGAATCAACAGTGGCTATATAAGTGAAAAAGACTGGTATTTCCCACCCCGTGCGAAATATACAGCAATTCAAAGCTTCTCACTAAAACTTAAGTTATTTTTCACCAGACAGCAAACAATTGTCTCAACTTTACAACTTAATTCACATCGTTTCAACTCCCTACCAAAGTTCTATTTAACGAGGGGCATAACAGTACGGGTGAACAAACATATTATTGTTATATTTGCGTTGTTTTCCTAACTATGCAGCTATCACGGATACAAAAAATCTGATTTGCATCGACAGCGTCTGTCTTATTTTGTTCGATTTGGTTGGCGCCTGGGGCATTGCATTCATATCAGCAACTGTGATTAAGTTAGCTTTGGCGACGATGTCGGAACGACACGTGTTCACTGCATTCTATTAAACTATCACATTTTCTGGTGATACCAAATTGTATCAGGGTCTCATGGTTGTTTTCTAACGATTTTTATTGTCATTCCAAAAACGGAGTGTTTGGGGAGAATGAACTGTGATAATTTGCCGTTTACAATAAACCTATAAACATGAAATCAGTTTTTGATATACAGATTGGGAATAACACAACGTTTCGAGCAAGTTGTAATACTCTACTTTTCAACCACCTCGGGTGGCCTTCCTCAGGAGTGTTGTCAGCACTTCTGAGGAAGGCCACCCGAGGTGGTTGAAACGTAGAGTATTACAACTTGTTCGAAACGTTGTGTTATTCCCAATCTGTATATCAATAACATGTTAAACACGACGCCCAAACTATTCAACTTCATTCGTACTACATTTAGTGCGGATATCTTACAAATGAAATCAGTTTCTTTAAAAATGGTATTAGAAACTTTGATCGGCATCCAGTCGAATCCGATACAAACCAATGGGCAAATTTTGCTGTTTACCAACTGCAAAGTAGTTCAGGAAATCCTGGCATTGGTAAGGAGGACTTTGGGAAACTGATATGTCCATTAATTTAAACCGGGAGTACAGTGTTCTTCCAAATACCTGGAGTAGTTTGTGATATTAAAAAATATATTCAGTTGTGAACAAAAAATCATGTTACTGTGTACCTGAACCGTAGAAGTACCATTTCGTCTTGTGAAAAAGTCGTACTGGGTGATGGTGTCATATAGGTGTGAGCTCGTTTTAAATCGATAGTCACGCATGAAACACCACTCGCTAATGTGAAAAGACTTTTTCGGTGGTCATTTGAAAATGCATGTCAAGGTTATGAGAACAACAAAATAACAACGAAGGCAAGCTTACTTTACTCGCGCACTAGATTAATGATAATACAACATATGTGAGAGTGTTAACTGATTTAGATCAACAAAGGTCCCAGAGGTGAAAATCGTAAACATATGCAACCGTTCTACCTATCCATAAGTTTTAAGTATCGTCGTTTTGAGAAGTTTCGGTGCACGAGTAAACATTCTGTATGGGCACGGATCACAGCTGTGCAACGGGCTGCTGATGAGTCTGAGAACAGACCAGATACCAACAGTCGCTAAATTCGATCAACACAAAACTTTCATACTGTGTGCGAACATTAGAAAGCTCGATATGAACAGGAAAATCAAAGTTGCTATCGCTTTCTGCCGGAATTGTTTCATTCTCTTTAGAAACCTGAGAGATGGTTTTCATAAGGTTGGAATTTGCTCGAAACTCAAAAGATAATCAGTGATCTAGTGGTTCTGACAGAGCATAAACATTTAACTAACGTAAATTATCAGCCTCGAAACAACGGCTACCTGATCGATTGCTACTAATATTTTGGCCGAATTTCCATTTATATTTCAATAAAGAAACGCGAAGAATAACCCTCCCTTGTTTCACCTCTTCGTACGCGTTCACAATCATGCGAGCTATTCCCCGTTGAGACACACGAAGCAAAGATCTAGATTGCAACTGGCTGTTGTATGTCAGAATTAAGAGACCACAAAAGCACTCTCTTGGTTGTACAACCTATGGGCGCTCGATTGTTGCAGAATAGTTTGCTGCAATCAGATCTTCGACCAAAACGTGTCACATGCATACTGACGGACGCATTTGTTTATACCAAAAATGCTGTTCTGGAATCTGACTGGTGCATCAAACTTACATTTCAGCATTCGACCAAAAGGTAATCTTTCTGTAGAGAACTTGTTTGGAGATTAAGCAAAACATAGCATAGCATTTTTCTACAAAAGAAATACTGTTTTTTGTCAACGTGAAATCCTGCCATTTTTATTTCGTTTACTGGTTATTTTTTTGCAAAATCACTCTATTAGCTGAGAGAATTTGTCATCTGTGAGTCTGGGGATTGTTTTTCATTTCAGAATTTTATGGCTGTGCCTACGTTGACCAAACTTAACAAACGTACGCATATGAGCGTTGTGATGTGTAGTGGAAACCACCAGGCGCGCTCGGAATGACTTTGAATCATATAACAGAGTGTGCTGCTGTGATTTTGGGGCCGTCTTAATTTTTGTATGTGCAAATCGTGTGCATGGATTAGTGGGTCCTTTGTAATAACGATGTCCTCCGTTGTTTCCATATCGCCTCAAATGTGGCCTGCGAGCGTGACGGGCACTCATAGCGAAAACGGTCCGCTTGATGGCTGCATCTTGATGAAACTATTTCATCCGAGCATACTTGAGGAGGAGGTACCGGTGGGCAATTATCGTATGGTCGCATAACTTCCGATGAACTTGCACAAATTTTTAACACTGTGTGCCTGAAGACATTTTTATTTCCAGGTATGTCATTTTCGTGCACTTTGTTCTGGCTCGTGAGAATTCTTGCTTTCTTCCACTCTAGGTAGTCTGTTGGAATGTTTGCGGTGAGAACGTATAATAATGGTACCCGTTTAGGTGTGAACCAGTTGACAAGCTACTACCACCGAGACCACAAGACGAAACAATATAGATGGTTCTGCATCATTCAAAACAGCATTTACTCAGAAGATCTTTACGTTCAATTTGTACAGAGGAATCATCGACGGTCATCTTTATTAACATACCATGGCACGTTGAAAGGACTATTGTTCCGAGAAGTGAAACATGTAATGCAGTTTTTAGAAGCCGTTGTTCGTTACAGGCGCGAAGTTGTTTTTCATGACTTAGCACACCTCTTACTTGTAGTTTCTTTAATCCCAGCTTAATTATCAACCTACGACAAGCGAAAACACGCCATCTTTGTTTGTCTCAGATTTGTTACATAATCGAATTGTTTAGGGACTCTTTAAGCTTCCTTCTTTATAGGAACTAAACGGCATGAATCAAGGTATTGAGAACGGTTAATAGTTGAATGACTTCACATCCAGAACAATATAGTTAAGTTTTCAATCATGACTAATGTACTAGTTTTAAGAAACACATGAACACGATCACTTTTCTTGCAAAGAAGAAAACATAATCTATCGAAAAATAAAACACTTTGCTCTCCACTTGACTCAAGGGTTCTGATCACACTTACCAAATGGTTTCTGCACAGTGCATACACGAAATGGTGACTGTTCGTTTTAATCGATTCGACCTATAATTGTTCTGCTTAGGTTAGTGTGCACAGTAGAGCATTTTATTTTGACCTCACTTGATGTGTTTGTGAAATGAGCGCGGCTTATTGTGGGTTCATTTCCATGTCTGTAAAGTCCGTTCACAGTGAGAAAACGTATTTTATTATTAAAAAGCGATATTTTTAAAACAACTACTATAAAACGACGACAAACTTACTTTTGTCTGTACCGTGAGTTAATCATTGCAAAATTTGTGATAACACGTATGACACAATTACCGTTGCTGTAGATAGAGACCGACATGCTCCATGAGATGCCATCAACAAAATTTAAAGCTACAAGGATGGATTAACAACAGTTTTTGCAGAGTTGGTTATCTACAGGAAGCCATAATCAGCCGATTAATTACTACCACAAACCTTGCTTTCAGTCACACTTACCTGAATACCCTATTCCACGAATACTTTAGAACAAATAATCTACTTAATTTGGAGTAAGCATACAACTCTCACGGAATATCAAGTCACTTAGTGTTTCAACACCCGTCTGTGAGCGGTAGAACTGCTGACTAAACTGGTAAGAATTCAGGACATCAATAGCGCATAAGATGGTGATTGTTTGAGCGGTATGGTTGACATTCGCCAATGACCTCGAGAGGTAGGCAATTTCAAAAATTAGTCTAGCAGAGTACGAGAAGTTTACGCCTTTGGTCAACTGTAGGTTCATAGTCCACAATTTCCTTTGATTTGGCAAGATTGCCAGATAACTATCCTCTTTATCTAAACTACTTCCGTAAAAGTGTGTACATGCCATCAGAAGCACAACGTGTATACATGATACTCATTTAACCCACAAGGCAACGCCACTTTCCTCATGCATGTGCTTTCAACAAACACTAGTGTGACATGTTCCCTCAGAGTTCACGGTTCACGTCGCACTATACTACGCAAAACCTAAAATACACGTTCTTAATTATTATCATTTTAATCTATGTGTGAGCTTAAGTTGATAGTCCATTTGGAGACAGGTAAATAAGGACCAACTCGACGAATCAACTTTCATCTGCTCCCTGTTTTAGCCCAGTTCTCGGATGATTATCATGACATTAGAATTCCAGACGTCCCCAGATCCTCACTGGCATATATGCTGAGCTGTTTTCACGTGTTTTAATTGATCTGAACAACGTGGAACCGAATGTGACGTTGGTCAAACTTTTTGCACATTGGCTTTTCATCTGTGATTGTACCGGTGTGAACTGTACAAGGAATAAGTCGATCTACTTTAACCGTTGCGGATAGGTAATATGCATGCAATTTATCAGTAATCAACTTCCGCAGAGCTGTTAGTTTCCGGCCAATGAAAAACCGCTGCTTTCTCACTTCAGGCATTGCAGTACACAATGACTAAAAGAATGACGAATGAAAGGAGTCTTCACCATGATAAGATATCGTAGTTAAAGTCCTCAGGTGGAAAACAAATTGAAATTAGTTTTGCAGATACTGAGCAAAGGTCAACTGAAATGTGTGCAGCAGGTTCAAGCAAATTAACCGGTTTGCACCAATGTGACTTGCGTGGAAAACCGTTAAAAAGATAAGATGCTAAGATTTCAGAGATATTGCTCTTACATTCTCAGCACACTGCTCCCGAATGTTTGCTAACCTCGTGTATTGAAGTCAATGTCAATAGGTTGTGGACGCCATCATTTTTGTTCTCCGATTGCTCTCTTTCTAGCCAAATAGATTGTATTATTTCTGTTAGCGAAAGTCTGTTTCCCCCCCCCCCGAATGGTTTACTTTCCAAGATTTATTCGAAAAGCACTTAGCAATTTTAAATTCAATCTTTTCACGTCATTACATGCTGAACTTGAATTTCGTTTTGTCTTTCTATTGGCCCATTAAAATTTGACTGCACTGATTAGGAGAGGACTTTTCAAGATTGTTCGATGTCTACATATGCATGGAAGCCTGCCAATAAGTTTAGTTTGGTTTTTAAGTGTGTCACCTGCTGAAGATCGACGTCATCTCTGTTCTTTTTTTGGAGGGGGGGTTAAATATTGTCAAATTCTGTGTCACATACTCATGATTCGTGTACTGTCCAAATGTGCGTTGGACCTTTCTGGATTTTGTTAACTATGTGGGTCTTAGCAGTTTCAAAAAGTGTTCTACAGGCAAGTTTGTCTAACAAAGTATTAGAAAATTTAGGTTGGCCTGAAAAGAGTGTCAGTTATATTGAAAATCTTGTCGGTGACAGCTTCAAAACGCACGGTAGAGGAGATATAACGGCTGGTTTTACCATATAAGCAATCAGAATTCTTGCTCTCGGACTGAAAGTACTTGCTGACAAATTGTACTAAAGTTGGATGTAAATAACACGAGGACTGTCATTATTCTGATCATTGGCTATCAAATCAACATTGAAAATCCACCGATTTCCTCAACTTGTAGTCTCCTCAGATCGAGAAAGCTGATCGTGCAAAATTGAGTTTGCAATGAGAATTACTATTTCAAAATACATTGGAAAAACAACCAACCAGCTACAAGAAAATGGTCAAGCCTTCCAGATAAAGTAACCTGTGACAAAGAAGGTAAACAGATCGCAGTGTGGACGAAACTACTGATGGTCGGTTTAGCAATTTTGTTTTCACCACTGAGTAATTTGTGTGGAACCTCACCAGCATACACGAATAACTGGCCATTCTGCAATTCACCTGATGCAACAGTCGGGTGACCATAGAAACCGTTCTATCGAAGTGCAATCAACAGAACGACGTTTAACTTCGGACTTTGGATCTTGTGGCATTGCAGTGAAGATCGTGAGGTAGAGTGAGTTGTTAACTTGCGGCAGCTAAAGTTTGTTTTATTCAGTTGATTTGTTTCATTCATGCGTCGTACACGGTTCTGCAAATGGAGATTATAGCATTACACAGAAACGCGACAAATGAAGGGCAGGTCTGAATTTCAAGAAGGTAGAAAAATGACGGTGACTAGTAGAAGCGCGTATGTGCAGTGTACGGGATGAGTTATTGCCCCACTGCTAAGGGTCCGGATGCAAACCAATCATTCAGTGTTTGACTATACTGTTCTTTTCTTTTGCTTACCGTGTAATGGCTGTCTAACAATAAACACCATTTTGGACAAAGAGTCTTCTGTAGTCACATCAAATGGTGCCGTGACGAACTTGAGAGTGAAGAACAAATGATAACAATCTTTTGAAGGATGGGCGTTCGGAGGATATGAAAAGGGCGGGAGAATGGGTTTCATTAGTCAGAAATTGATTATCCTGTGGATAATGATGAATGGCAGGATGAATGCGGTTTTGGAGGTAACGCGAAAGCGCCTTGTGTAGGCTGGGGGGACTGCCTGGGAAGATGTGCTGGCGGCTACGTTCGATAGCCCGGCCTACTGCCAAAAGCCATGAAGCGTTTCAACGTAGCTAAGCTTGCACAAGAAAAAGATCCCTGTGGGTCAGCCGCCACTTTGCAAGGATTACAGGACAATACATTAACAGGACCAGGACCGTACCAGGATCAGTGGCGGCGTTTTTCGGTAAGATATTTTATCCAGTGTGTTCTAGTGACGGTTTACAACCGGTTCCGCGTTGCCCATGTTAAGGGGTATATGGGTCATAATGAGCTCGGTTAACCTAATAAAGACAAGAAGACATTAGAATAAATGCAAACGATGATGAAGCACCTAGCAGCAAATGTGGCTGTGTTAATAACGATAAGCATGGAAACTTATTCACTTGCGATAAGAAGAACATTAGTGGGGAGCACCTAACCCACCTGGCCCGGTGGCTTGGAAGGCTCACAAAACGTGTTCCTTTAGTCCCTGGTTGAGTGGATCAACTAGTGATAGAAGCTGTTTAGTTGCGACCGTAAGTGTTAGCGATGATGTTGACGGTAAAATGGAACAGAGGTTACATACATTCATTAAACATAACTTTCACAGCCATCAGCTTCTCACGAGTTGTTCAGCAAGCCCTTTCGAAATAAGCATCAGATAAGGGTTTTGGTCTTATCAGAGTTTGTTAGTGAGGCATATTCTTGCCATGATCGGCAAAGTTTCCCTGAAACAACGTGTTGACCAATATTTCGTTGACCTCAAGTTAGGCAGCGCTCTGCCATGTTTGCTTGTGGGTACTGTTCAGACTGCCAGATTGCCTTGAGAAAAGATATGATAACCGTCTTGTTAACTCCAATCTATGGCATCTCAACCAGGGCCTCTCTGAAAATTAAAAGCAAAGAAATCAACACGATGTGCGATAAGTTTAAAGGTTGATTAGTCGATAATGAACAACATGAGGTGTTAGAGGAGGAACCCCACTGTTGAGCTTATCACGAACCTTGAAATGCTACATAAAAAACATTCGACGATTAAAAGAAAACCAGCTCACTGCATTCTGGGAGAAGCTTGAACCTGGGATCTCATAATATACGCCAGATACGTAAAATCCAGCAGGGACTTCAGAAGAACCAATAGTAGTTTTCCTAAGGAACTAATGAGTAGCTTGAACAGCGTTCAAAGAGGAGCCTTTGATACTCTAATAGGAGCATTTGTGATCATCAGAAAGCAAAAAGTGGCGTGTCACAAATTTAACCACTGGCGTGATGACAAACATACAGAAACAATGAGAAAGCTCATTTTATCGGCCCATCAAACGTAACATTTATTAGCAGCTTTCTAGTTACTGTACTGTTTGAATAACCTTTCTCACATATGTCAGCATTAGTTGATGTTGTTTGTGTCGAAAAGAATCGTCTTTTTACGATGCACTAAAAACTTTAAAAGTATCACGATGCCTCGGGGTTTCTATTTCACGTCGAAACTGCGCTAACTTTGTAGTTCCCATGGCTCACATTCTTCATTCTGGTCACTGTGTGAGGGTAGTTTTTGGTAGTCACCTTGGAGATAGCTAGGTTTCAAATAGCCACTTGTACCGAACACGCAAACCGCTTTGTTTTCAACTACTGTTTAGTACAACACACATCACACGCTCTGGATATGCGAAAGGTGTGCTAACCACATGCACACTATGTGCTGCTTAACATAGTTGTGAAACTGTCAAGATGAGCCAGCTAACAGAACATTCAATACAATAGATCATTTTCTACATGTAGCTTCTACGTGATAGATATGTGACCAGCATCATTCACTTATTTTGACACCGTCTGCTGAAGATTTATGAAGTTCCAGTTTCAGTTCAGTTAGAACTCGTTATTGCAGGTTAAGTGGGGTACACTTCTTCTCATGGCAACATTTTGATTAAAAAAATTCCGAAGAGGGAAAGGAACTGACTTCTCTTGTTTAAGTAAGATAGGGGTTATTTGAAAAACATCCGAACGTGTCCGATACAAAATATTTAGGAATAATTCACAACATGGTCGATATATCTCAAACAATGCTTATGATTTGCAACAGGCACAAGAAGTCAGGCGACATTCTGAACCACTGTGTAGATCAGGACTTAAACATGACAAGAGAATTTGATCACCAAACACCGTACAATTTGTTCTGAAATAATTATTCCAGTTGGCATCAAGCCCATTTCAATTTTCTGGCTATGATTATTTAGCAGGATGAACAGGGATGTTGAGACAACCGCGTTCCTAAATACAAGATTTAGAAATAGGTATATCATTGCTTGCATTCTGAAGAAGTCTTTAGAGGTGTTCTGAACCTTTCTGACGAGAACGGTTTCACGTCGAATAAACGATGTATGGTACATTTTAAGGTACTGCACAGTCAGAACTAATGATTAGAACTCCCGATAGAAGCACGTCTGATTTTCAATTACCTGGAAGATGCCGCAGGCAACTTTTATCTTCTCCTAATTCACCGGTGTATGCCAATCTTAAAGTGAATCGTGATTGCTTGAACAAAACGAAGACATTTTTTTATTGACAAGTGAAAAGGTGGGGCTCAGTATAACAGCTATGCACACTTTGTCGGAATGGACAGTATATGTGCGTCTTTCAGTAAATAAGTTGATCTCGAATTTTCATATGGTACACAACAATCTGGACATGCCTAGGTAAAATATTGTCACGATACTGAATTCGTACAATTACAGACTATGGTTTTCGTAAACATGACCCTACATTCCTGAAGTGTGACAATATCACGAAAACTTCCCCGATTTTTAAACCAATTAAAAATCAGTTGTCAGATACTCGAATCCACTAGACAGTGAACGGTGGTGAAAACCGAAGTCACTGAACAAAATATTTCCGTTGGAAAAAGTTCGTTTGTGTAATCAAAGTGATTAACAATATAAAACAGCCCATGTCGGTGCATCCGGCAACAGTAACGATACAACTGTTAAAGTTAGTTCATAATCACCGCTACTTTTAGCAATACTGGTCCATTTGAGACCCGGCTGTGCGTTGTAAAATGTTTCGCAAATTATTCGTGCGGCACGTTGGCATCAACTGTTGGCTTTTATTCATATAATTTTTTCAGCCAGCTCACGTAGAATACTGCTTGTTGGAACCTGTCAGTAGTACGCCAATAGGAATTCCGATTAAATGTTCTACCGTTAGTCTTGAGGTCGGTGGTGCAAACAACAAGCCATAAACTTGGATGAATATTAAGTATTATGTTTTATTGTTCCATGCTATGAAACAACAGATTTAATTGATCGATATACAAAAAATACAAAGAAATCTATTTTTTAAAGTTGCCTGCGCGGATTAAAACAACGCTTCTCAGTCATCGAAATCACGGAGTATTTCACTGTTGCATATAGATAGAATGACTCAGAATTGCCTGCTTGTGACTATTTCACAAAAAAACCTAACACAGTAGCAAAACTAGCATATTTTTGTTTCTGGTTAGACATTTTTGTCGCAAATTGCCCCGTAAGTAACATAAACAACGTTGAGTCATCCCGCTGTAACTGTGCCAATGTCATGACGTCATCTTTTTGATTTCAGGCCGTTAAACATGAATAGACGTTCCATCAACTTTAGACGTCTGGCCTTTCATGAGCGGCGTCCAAATCTCTTACTGGTTCTTCCTGATTTATTTACGAAACTTTCTTGTGTCTACAATGCCTTCATGCGTAAGCTCCACTGTTTTTCTTGGGTATCATTTTGTACATATTTTTCACTAACTTAACAGATCACACGCATGTAAGCTAAGTTTACAATATTTCCTCTATTCGATGGTAATGGTCCATACATAACGGCGTAAAACATTCGGTGAGAATTATTAGAGATTCTTCATGAGTAGACTGCTTTAAGCATTATTTATTTCGCACGAAAATTCGCATTGAATCGTGGAGGAAAGACCACGACGAATAATTGTTTCCGGTAGTTCGACAGCAGGTCAATACAAACACAAAAATGGAGCAAACTCAAACAAGACAAATAAGTTCAGCAGAATATCAATGGATGTTGTACAGCGCTACAAAACAGCCAAGCCTGTATAGGCTAGTAACTCAAGAGACAATTCACCAGTGTTAATGATGGTCAGTTTGGAGTTCGGCCCGCCATTGCGTCATAGGGTTATCGGCTAGAGTTTGGGTGAACAAGCAGACCGAAGGTGTGACTTTTGACCACGATAACTGCACGTTTAGCACAAAACTTTCTTGTGAACACAGTGTGCAATCGAATGGCGATCAATTAAGCAGTAACTGATATCCTTTGTCTGACCAATTAGGAATGGTTGGCCGGGACTTTGTAGTCAACACGGAAGGCAGAAGTGGGGTCAACTCGGTGAACAGTATCAGTCATATGTGCGACGATTGCATTTTTAATGGATGAATTCCTGCATACGTTTTCTTTCTTCTCAATCAGCCCGTTTCCTCCTAATTTTCTAAGCTGTAAGTTGTATTTAAATCAACTTGTCTTCTCTTATACGAATCTAGGGAGGAAACTACAAAATAAACCGCAGCAGTGCAACTGTACTCACTGACAATTATGCCAATATCAACAATGCATGAATTTTGAACTACAGGCCTACTGCGGCAACGAAAACCATTTAAATTCCTCTCGATTTCCACGCAAATGACTGATCGTCGTTTGCTTGCAACAATCTTTTTCTTAAAGCTGTTGTTATCATTCGTCTGTCTGGATGAAATGTTGTCTTGGGTCAGTTCATGTTTTGACAGCATACGTCTGACCAACATGGTTTCGCACAGTGGAGCAAGAGTGAATCCTTCCTAGTCTCAGCACTGAATAATTTTGTGAAAGTAAAGCCTTGCCAAAATTCAAAAACTGTCTTGTTTCCTTGCAGGTGTGTGTGCCTGAGATGATGAGACAAGACAATCAATGTCGACTGACCCGCAGGTGCTGTTATACACCAGTTGTACTGACCTGTAGGTAATTCATTTTCGAAATCGTCAAACCCGGTAAAGTATTGTATATATATATACGTACACACATTGTTTTTGACTTGTATGAAGCAACAGTGCCCATGATCTGCATAGTATACACACAAGTTCGCGGAATTTTTCTTTCAATAGGCCATCTAACAAAATTAATCTTCAGTCCGGCCTGGCTAACCTGCAGAAATATCCACACTTTCAAAATCACAATCGTCATATGTTTCCACATACACAGTAGACACGCCAAGTGAGGTATTTTAATATATCCCAGAATTTCAACTAAAGGTTAGGTTAAGTGAATTAGTTCGTTCCGACTTGACTAAAGAATTACCATTACGAGATTCTGGCCTAAAATTAACAGGCTGGCCCTCCTACTGTTAGAGGTAATAGACACTTGAGCACGGTTGATTGACAATTTTCTTTCAAAAACATCTAATCTTGATTGTTCGGTCATGTTTAACTGAAAAATCTTTCATTTCCAGATATACTAATAATGTGACTATGTCAACCGATGTAAATTTTTGGTAGCCTTTCACTGGTTTATGATGATGCATCGTTTTAACTTTACCGACATAAAAAATAAAGCGGATTGAATGTAGTGTAGATAAGCAATCGCACTGTGTTATTCACATTACTATTCAGCAAAGTGGCCTGGTCATGTAGTTGGACATTAAAATGAACCTTGGTTGAAATCCAAGGAGAAACATTGGAGTGATATGTGGAATGAAGCGGTTATTTGTGCGCAAAGAAACTGGGAAGTGTCAATTGTAACAATCGTGACGCCTTAGAATTACTGTCATGTGCGAAAGAGTATGTTCGTTTTCCGTCCGGTTGAGGTGCATACCCCATGTACAAATTTGTCTGATAAACAATCTTTTCACTATCCAGGTTATTGGCTCACAACAATTGTTGGTGTGATCAAGATGTGAATACAAAGATTTCTTAGTTGCAGCCGTTCAAATGTGAAGATGTTCAAAGTTTCCTAGAGAAGTTCGGAAACGCAGTGGAAGTGGTCGGACTCAGGACCTACTGAGCGGAGCAGCCTTTCAAGGCTGGGGTTTTCGCTGCAGAGTTACGCTGGTCGCCAGGTTAGACGGTCTCGCCGACTGCCAGGAGGCAATTTGGCGGTTCAGAAGCGCCCGGTTTGGACCAGTAGGCACCGCACTCTTTTACGGGTAGCACTGCCCAAATCCCAGCCGCAACTGTACCACGATTCACAACGACGCATGATGCTTGATCAGTTCTTGGATGATATGCCATCAACAACCCAGGATCAGCTCAAGGTTGCTTTTATCGCTCATCCTCCTTACACAGACACCGGCATTGGGATAGAGGGTGGAAAATGAATCAGTGCCCAAAAGTCTTACATGTGTACGAGGGTTAACACAGACTAGAAATTAGACTGACGTCAACAAAAGCTAGCTTGACACTACCGAATAACGGCTTTACTTATCGAACTAAACATATATAGGCTACTTGTTTTACCGAACTGTGTTCCGGCTAGCTCGCATTACTGCTATTTTCAGACCCGATCTGATAGATGTTTGTCACTGTAAGCACCCTCACACTATTAAAAATGTCTGATATGACTTTGCTGCCATACAGGTTAAATTAATTTGGAAGCAACATACAATAGTATGGATTTAGCTCAAGCTGACGACAAATCATAAATTACTGATATTAGGGCAGACACAAATGTTTCCTGGCAGTCTTAAGCAGTAAAGCGTCCTAGACAAATGCTGATTGGTGAAAATGTTTGAAACAACAATCTTTTAGTCATGAGAGGTATTCGAGCTTCTACCAAACTCAGGATGCCTTGTTCGTTGTTTAAATGAAGGACTGTGTGGCACGGTACGGTAGGATAGGTAGTACATGCTTGGTGATCGAAATTCGTAAGAAGCACAGGAACTGTTTTGTAGTTGTTTGCACTCAACAGATGAGCCTACCCGATGAACTTCGGCCATATAGCTTAATTTTGGATGGCAAATGTTGATGGTAACCCATTCGGAAATTAGTCATGCTATTCATTTTGAACTCACTAGAGTTTGTAGATCACTGCTGATCTTAAGTGTACTATCTGGTACCGGGGAAAAACTTCTAGATGGCGTTATAATTTCACACAGTCCCGCTAAAATTCACTAGGTACGTGTAACTGATGAGTAACAACAGTCACGAAACAAGTCATTTGCCGACGGCGAATTCCAATCAGTGAACACCCACAACTCACCCCCATATAGTTCCTAAAATCAAAATGCCATCTGTATGATTTAGAAAGTTTGAGTTTCTGCACAGTCCTAGTTAGCGCTGTTGAAATGTGCATTAATAACCGGACTCCAAAGAGTGAAACAAACGGCCTGACAAAGTCTAAACTGAATTAGTATCCACAAGTGCGCGACATGTTTAAACAATCTCATATCTGAAGCACTACCGCGGAAAATTTAAATTTGAAATTCAGGTAAATTTTTACACTGATCACTTCTCATAGCTAATAGCGGTTGGACAGACGATCTTAGATTTTTGACTCACAATACACCGTTTAGTTTCAAGCACCTCTCACCTTTATTGAGCGCTTAGAATTTTTGTGTACATTCGTATTTAACGAGATGGCTTCTGCTAACCAGTACATTCTTAACACCGTCATCCTCCTCAAACACAGTTACGTGTGTTAATGGTTTCCGATGATGTCTAACTACAATGTATTCATAAAAAGAAGAAATTTCAGTTGGGGAATGACGGTGACCTGACTATCATTATTCAGTTGCCTTCCAACTCAGACAAGAAGCATCAAACTACTCACATCCTATGTTGAAATCTGGCACAGTCGCCATGCAGCTGCTTCGGGCTTTCTGCTTTTCCTAGTTGCTGATCTCATTCGCTTCACAGATACCTGCACCCGATTAACTACCACCTTACAGAAAGTCTCTCAACTCTGATTCAGTGGATCGCAAATGCTACATCCCACATTCGATATACGGTGTGAAACTTGCTGGTGAACAGCCAACCATGATAAAAGTTCAACAAAAGAGATAAATAGGTATTCTTGTTTATTTTTATTCTGAAGCATTGTTTTCTTGACGAAACTGTGCCACACCAGACCAGGTGGCTTTTACCCACAAGCAGATTTCGCTCAGACAACCGTAAAAATCCAGTACATTTTCCGCTCAACTATTTTCAAGTTGAATATCACTCAGATTTGATCGCAAACTTCGCATTCAGACTGACACTACAACCAGCCTGTTTCGAAAAGAAGCACTAGGTGTGAGTTTCGTTCTTATTAAGGCTCATCAATAGTGTATATCCTTGCCACGGCCAGGATTTGAACTCCGGCCACGATTTTCGTGATGCAACCGTGTTGATCACTGCACCATTGACCTCACATTAGGCAAGACCGAAATATCAAATCCGAACGCTTGACCATTTTCGCTTGTGAGTAATGATCAGGTTGCTCGATCGTTTTGAGAGGACATTAATCATATGACTACAGTGAAAGGGATGTCTAGAATTGAGACAGTTTACCAGGTTTACATAGGATTTTGTATTGTACTTTCTTATACAGATACCATGATTATATAAGCTCTCACCAATATCATTTTTGCCCGGAAGCTGAAGTTATGAGGTGTTTGAAGAGACTTGTTCTGCATTATCTAAAGCTGATTTACATCAATTAACCAAAGTAAACAAGATTTCACAACATTTTTTTAAGTTGCGTTTTATCGCCTGCTCGGACCGTATTTCTTGAGGTACAAAATAGCAAAGTAGGCAGTCAGCTTTCTCTAGTACGCTATATATACTCACATCTCAAGCTTTGTTTCCATGTGATATTCCGATCACTTGTTTCTCATCTACTTTTCAAGATTTCACCAAAGTAACCGGGTTGTTCGAAATCCTCCAGGTTTCTGCTGTTTTGAGAGACAATTACAAATATGTGAAGGCATGGATCAAATCACTCCGCTAATACAGATTCACTATCGGTTACAAATTATCTTTAAAAATAATCAACTGTAACTTTATCCTACCGCAATATGTTGTTGTTCAGTTGGTGAAGATTAAGACAACTTGAGACAGAATGCAAGTAAAAAGAGTGGAATTCTTTTTCTCTGCCGAATATAAATTATTATTATACCGGGGTGCAATCGTGACCTACATGTTGTCTTATGTTTCCACAAATGTTGCTCAAACTCGGACTTCTATGAGGTGACCAAAATATGAGGCGTAAGCGAAAATTTTCCAGGGACTCTGATTTACGTACATAATTCTGGGAGGGACTTTACGATAGAAACTTCGAGGTGACAGTGACTCCACTGTGAGTTTGTTTTCGGTTTGCTAACCGAAACCATTGCAATAGAAACGTAAAGGTTATTGAAATGTCACACGTAGGTTCCTCGCAGCGAAGAACATCAGGAGAGTTATCATGTAGGCTTGGAAACTAGAGTAGGTCGTTTTGGTGCACTGGTGACTAAATCTGCGCTAACATTGCCCCACGTCTTCTGTGTAGTTTTTTTCTGGGCGCTTGGTGAATTAAAGATTAGCTGTTTAGTAATTCCGGCAGTTTTTCATAACAAAACTCAACGATCCCAAAACTCTGGTCCAATGGATGGATAGCTATTCACCTGATGCGTAATACATGCGTATTACTGAGTCGTTCGTTCCCAATCGGTGTCACTAGAAAACTTCTTATCTAGATAGTAGTGAGTTTATTTTGAGTTGCATTCAAATTTACCAATTAGCCCAACAGCAACTGTCAAAGCACTTCAAATAACGTTCTAACGATTTGCCATCAGTCAGTTTGTGGTATGCCAACGAACCTGTTCAGTAGTCACGAACTTGGTATTTTCAGGTACCCCTTATAACAAAATTGAGTTATTTTCCCAGAAGTGATGGTGTATCGAAATAACATACAAAAATGTCTTTTGAATCGTTCTACACCTTACCAGAATTTGGTGCGAATTGAGTCCGGCCATGAATTTGTTCCTTCTGTAAAACGGCATGAATGTTTGTTGTGATGTTTGCTGCATAGTTCTATTTTCCAAATATATTTTCTTGAAGTATGTTAATACCTCCCAGTAAGTCAAACTATCTGACACGTGTAATGGCATAACAAATTTCTGTATGCTTAGGCATCCATATAAATGCAACACAGATTTACTTATCCGGTCGGGTCATTTTAACTCGTCGTGATATAGTGAATAGTACTGTAGCTCTGCATTAGGTGGAAGTTAACGTTTGCCTGACAATGCTGTAACAAGTAGTTAATCGTAGCCACACAGCGGACTCGATTTCGTTTTCACTGAAAAATTCTTGACCTCCAACGTGACATCACAAAAACCAACCTTACACTGTTCCATTGTTGGCAACACAATATGTCTTCATAACAATGTTTCAAGATGATCTGATTGGCGATATTCTGGATCAGTAGTATACGGGGTATCATCTCGTTAGACAGCATACTAACAAATTGTTGAAACGATGATCTGTCCATACTATTCCGTTACTTGCTCTATATAGACTGAACTAGTTCACAGACTGCGTGGGAGTCAAAAATGCACACAGTTTTGTTGGACGACAATATCTCACACCATCAGACTGAGTGATAAATTAGTTTCAAGTGAAATTTCATCTACGAATTCAACCTTAACGACCACTCAGCGGATAGTGTAAAGTCGTCCATGCCACACATTATTAAGAATTGATGAGAAGACTACTGTACCTACTCTGGAGATGAACGTAAACGGTGAGCTTTACTCATAGAGTGCGGTGGTCGAAGTCTTATGTATAAGGATCTGGTTTTATGCGCAGGAAGATTTGGTTCAATGTGTTGGTTAGATGACGATCTGTGTTATGAACAAACTACCACCGATGATACTGCCTAACAGTGTACCAGTCGTTGAGTGTACATGAACACGGACACAACAGCGTTCAAACTAGTCTTTCATCGCATTCCATTATACAGTTAGGATATTGAATCACAGGCAATAATTTGTTTTGGACAATCTTTTCTGGACTGAACTTTGATGATTAGCAAAATATCCGATCAGGATTTCGGCGTTAACAGTAGAGCTAACTGTCATCAAGATAAGTACTCTCAACTCGCCTGAAGAAAATTACTTTTAAACAGACGGAATTAATTCCACAGAGGGGACCTATGCAAAGAGCTACAGCTCTGGTTGAGTAAGTTTTCAGTTTGCAACAAATTTGCCTCTGGTGCTATATCCGATTTCATCTGAGCTAATGGCTATCACCACTCCCTCGGAACATCTGGTTTTCATTAGTGGAATGCTTTAATGCAGTATTGATCACGTCTCACTCATAATCATCTTATAGCTATAAGCTGCTTTGAGTAAACCCAAACTTAACTTGGTTTGTATTGTGCTCGTTCCGTCAGCATATAAATCGCCAACTGGTTTAACGGCTTTACAAGCAATTACTGAGGTCTTCGGGTGACAAGCGTATAGGAAGCTAATATACTAAATGTATTCCCAAACTTCTACCTTCTGTCCAAAGTAATTAACCTGCATAAATCAAAATCTTTCAACACGATTTATCACAAGTTAAGTTTTCGGGCCTTTTGCGAGAACACATTAGTTTTCCTGAACTTGTGCTAAGTTTACATACGACTTAGTCAATCAAACTGTTTCATTGAGTAGAATTTTGATTTTAACTCCGTGTTATAGTGTTCCTTCGAACGATCAAACGCATTTTATGTTGACCCTGAAGAATTGCCTGTGGTGAAAAAGACAGGACCATAAGAGTAACAAATTTTAAATAAGGACTCACATACAGTTGAATTACCGGAATTTGTGTGGGTTGTTAGCTGACTGCTGTGAAAAACGAACATTTTGCGTTTCCATTTAAATCCAGATTCCATATTCCTCTTAAAATCTTAATGATTTGATTCAGATGATAGAACTTATGCTCATCGTTATGTGTTCAGCAGAATCTTTCTGAGTGAATTCATGTGAAATTCACATTTGTTTTAATTATTCGTTTAGTCGAAGTGTTTCTACCTGCTCTTTCAAATTACTGTCAAAAGCAGCATAACTTATCAATCTGACCATACAGCAAGACGTAACTGATTACCCAAATATTCTCTTTGAATCTAGTTGTATGCCGACAATACCAACCAACGAGCCTATTCAGCGCCACAAAGTTATCTATAACATGAGGTCTATAATGTATTGGTTAACCCGGTTGCCACATGAAAGTGTGCTCAGATTTCTTGATAGGGCCGTAAACTGAATACGCATTAGTGTCGAGATGTAAGAGCGAAACTCTTGTTGGGTGCTACTTTTTGAAAGGGAGTGACTGAAAATTCCACGAAAATGGGTGGTGAGCAGTTGCGAATGGCGTTAAACTTCAAGAAATTCGTCAGATTTTGTGACATCAAACCAGACCATTTTGGGCAGGCCGTTGATCGTGACGGTAACAATAGTTTTCGAAATTTTCCCGGAATACGGCGTTTTTGTCAGATCGCATGAGTGACCTTCTCACGCTGTGCACGTCGGAGTGTTATTTAGCAGCTCTGACATTTTCACATAGCTGGTAATGATAAATGAATCTGTGTTTGAAAGCGCCAGCAAAACCAGCAAATCAGATAATGAACGGTTTTTTGGAAAAACGGATCATTAGCATCAGATTCCACTCAAGGGAAAGTTATGGAAGTAGGTGATTGTCAACAGAGCAAACGTTTCGCACAAAGAATCAAAGGGTCCCTCAGCTTTTGTGTGAAAATTCTAAGTGGAAAATAATCCAAGGATCTAAACGTTTCCCAATTTTGAACGGAATGAAAGTTTCATGGAAAACTCCATCAATAGGTTAACAGAGAAATTACACACTTTTGTTAAGTAACACTCGGTGGATTACGGTAGAACACTGCAGTGTATGAAAAGGGAGGACTGAGGAGTTTCATTTACAAAAGCCTAAGGTTCACACCTAGACATCTAAAAACAGAAAACAAACAACCAAATTGCAGCTGAGAAAGCGTGACGGAATTTTTCAATAGTCGCACCTACCTGAAAGGTAATTTACTCAGATGAATTAAACGTGTGCACCATTAGACCTAAATAGTCATCAGCACATACGGTCCCTTTGGTTACAGACTGTGACACAGTGAACGAGATTAGAAGACGGCAATCACACTGTCCTATTTACAATGCACTCATCAACCACGGCTCTGTAAGGTTCTTATTGATTTTTCGGATGGGTCAGGTGATCCGCTCTTAGCTCTGTTTCATGATGCACCATTTGAACTCAAGGATCTCCAGATCATCGCTTCGGCTGTCAAATGTTGAACAACTTTGTGACAGATATAAGCCAGATATTGAGACAAATAGTTATAAGAATCTGCAACAACCAGTACGTCGTGTGGAAGCAGATCACAATGGCTTGACTGAAACCTGATTGAATTACTGTGGGAAGTAATGGCAATTTTTCCCATTTTTTATTTCCAACTCATAAGCAATTTACCTCATAATTCATATCCATCTGAAGTGGAATCAAGTAAAGAGGCTGCGTTAGGTACCGAGGTGATGTTGTGCATGACTCGGTCATGCCGGAAGCAAACTAGCTGAAATTTTTCATTACTGTCAATCAATTGTGTTTACCGGTGGTTTGCGGCAACTGGACAGTTTTCAGATCTGCTTTGGCTCACACCGTCACAGCAAAATTTACTTAGGTAACCGAGGACCCAGTAACGGTGCCTGTACGTTAGAATAATCAGCAACCCAGCTTTTACTCTGAACGATAAACTGACGCACACTGTGTTCATCCCGGTGTAATAATTTGTGTGTACTATTCCAGATAATCAACAATACTTGTTCATAGCGTACAAATGTAATGGCTTATTAACCATGTGATGAGAAAGACGGAATAAAATTTAAATAACCGCCCACCTAGATAAAATTGGGAAATCACTTTTCGCATCACTACAGAAGCTGAGCAAACAGCTTATGAAATTCACTTTTACTTGTCTGGAAGTGTAAAACATGCTGATGGAACTCAGCTGTGCAAGACAGATAAACTTCACAATGAGGAACACTTTGTTTTACCTAATATTTCAAAGCCTCGGTAAGAAGTGACTGGGTTTTAATTAGAAAAACTTAACTTTCACATTGAAACTTTCGCAACTAAGAACTCGTCCTCTTGCGTATCTAGATGACAGTGTTCCACAGAGCTGACCACTTGAACAAAATTTAGTGGCAATGCCGTATCAAGCTGATGATCGTGACACCGTCTAGGCTTCTGGCTACTTTGAAAAATGTTGGTTAGCTTGGAGTGTGCTACCCAAAATTTCACATTACTGAAGGTGTGTTAATAGAATAACTTTCGGCGTAACTAGGAAATTCTACTGAATCCTAGTAAGATGTGAACATTTTAAACTGCTTCGCTGGAAACGGCGTGAATTCACATAGTTTTATACTGATGGTCCAGCTTCTACGAGAAGCAAATGTTGAGTGCTGGCTGAAACGTCTAACCGAGATGCATTGCTCGTGTAAATGAATGTTCCGTCAGTAAGATTGGTCGGCCGACTCATGGAGTTGTAGATATCACCATTGAAAGAGTCACTTAGGATCACGCGTTAACGGCCGACACTCACAGGGATCTGAAGAAACTAATTACAATGGAAAACTAACTAGTATCAATTGATATGCAACTCTTGTACCTTTTAAAAAACAAAGCTGAAAGAACCCGTTAGCTAAGCGGTTTTATATGAGCTGATATAATATCGGAACTCCTAGGCCTGGATAGTGTTCCCGTTCAACTCCTTTGAATTATATCTTTACCCACAATGGAGCGAGTGAATGGCAATATACTGGGTTACTCACTTTTCGGAAAAAGATTTTGGCTTCCTTCCAACCTCCAAGTTGGATGACCAGGAGATTGCGGCTTCACAGACCTATGCTTATTAGCTTACCTAGTGTGAATTAGTCGGTCGGTACGATAAGCACACCGTCCAGAGTTTAGCCAGTATGCGCAGGCCGTCACATCAAGTCAAGGTCCGGTCCTATTGTGACGGATCCAGTCCCGTTGTAACGTAGAGAACTGAAGACGCCTACCACTTTGATCACTGTTGGTGAGGTTATGTTCGTGGGCATGGGCTGTAGTAAATTATAGCGAATGGTCCTAGGTTTTGGGTAAAATGGCGCCTTACTGAGTTCAGTGTCTTTTGGTTCCCAATAACAGTTCGGCTGTGTTTGTGGAATGTAGGCATCTATATATTGAATATTTAGACTAGTTTCTTTCGATCGTTCTGATGTAATTAAGCGGCAGCGAGAACCAATTACGGTTTGCTTTCCTTGATACTACTGAGTACATCAGACAGAAGTGCGGTTTACTGCAATTTAAATGGTGCAAGAACTATTGAGTAATGAGTTGATTTTTGTGGTAACTAGCGGAATCATATCAGCATTTCGCTCTAGTGTGTTAAGCCGTATGTGCCTATGCCATTTTCCAGTGTGACGTAGAGCCGCAGTTTCAATTAAACCAGTTGAAGATACGGCTGGAAATGCAGTGTTTGGATGTTGCCTCTACACCAAAGCTGAATTTATTTTGAACGTCGAACATCCACCTATAACCAGTCATTGTTTGTGTAACGATTTTGATGCTGTTTTTCCACAGGTTAATGTAGAACATTTACCACTAAGTAGTGTTGTAGTCATCTCTGAAACTGGGGCAACGTGCGGCTGATTATTCAATTTAAGCGTGCGAATACCAGCAAATCTATCCGCAAAACTTGTATATGCTAACGTTAGTTGTGAGGCAAAGTTATGGAACATCCAAATTTGTGAAATGTAGGGGATTCTACAGGGCTTTAATGTGAATGTCCACTTGTATATATTCCACACGTACAAAAGTGCGAATTT
This sequence comes from Paragonimus westermani, assembly GCA_008508345.1. Taxonomy (NCBI): domain Eukaryota; kingdom Metazoa; phylum Platyhelminthes; class Trematoda; order Plagiorchiida; family Troglotrematidae; genus Paragonimus; species Paragonimus westermani. The sequence goes on along the minus strand of QNGE01001520.1, from coordinate 41,751 downwards.
AGTATTTTGAAATGTTCCAGTACACATCTGAACAGGACAACCGTCTGCATTGTGCAATACTGTACTATCAACCAAACAGTCACCTAACAACCGAAGACATAAATTTCACACGGCATTCAGGCACAGTTAAGCAAACATCTGCGACGAAGCCACGGTTCGAAACATGCTGGCTGTTCACCGATGAACTGTGAAAGACCAGTGAGATATTCAAGAAACCACTGAGCAGAAAACCTGCCGTCCAACTGCTTCATTTATTCCCTACGATTGATTCGTGTAATCGTGATTTGTTTGCAATAAACTTTTGCCTTTGAAGAGGCCGTGTTGTATAAAATTTAACACAACTTCAATAAACCTTAACAAGAATCAGTATCCGAGATCTACTGTAGACCTTGCCATCGGCATATACATTACCCTTCCCACATATAGGGCAACGAGCTACAATGATTTTAGTGATTGTGTTGATATGGTATGTCAAATGTAGTCGTCCTGTAAACAGACGGATCACAAATCACAAAAGTTTTGAAACTTTTGAGCTACCATTTACTAAGTATCGATGGAATATTGGAGGTTACTGATTCTACCGTTCCATGCCATGCCATTCTCATAAGGCCTGTAAATTGGAAGGACTTTGCAATTGATGGTTTACGTCTATTTGGCCTCATCAAACTGAATGGCTGCTCATTCTTCAGAGCACATTCATCCCACATGTCAATACAATTGATTATCAGTAAGCAGACCTTGCTCAGAATGCGCCAGATAAAAGCCTGTTTAGCGTTTGAGAGACAAGTCATCGGGGAATCTTACTAGTAAAAAACTTCCCATTCTTCCCTCTCAATTAATTTCGGGGATGTACTTGTCTTCTTGATGCTTCTTGAAAGATAATTTGCTCTTTCTATTTCACCTGAGCTATGCCCCGTGCATTCCGACAAACCACTTGACAATCCCGGCAGCCTCAAAAACATGGAATTGAACTAACCTAGCAGAAGTGTAACAATCCATCGAGTGTTGTGCGTAACCGCAAAGCAATTCACTTAAAACATATCCTTTTGTGGTTGTGCAGGCTAAAATGTAACTAGACTATTGTTGGCCTGTGCTGATTTTAACACGTCCCGAAACATCTCAAGGAAGTCTGCGTATATGCGCATGTCTATCCATGGTTGATAAAGTGAAATGTTTAAATCGCTTTTGAATGTTTTTGGAGTCGGTTTTAACTGGAATAATATGCAGTATAATTTGCGACACCGGTTTATGTGTCGAATGCTTACCTTCAAGGTCAAGATGTGATCAACCTGAATGTGTGAGAAACATTTAGCAAATGAGATTCTGTTGGCTCAAGCATTTTGGCGGATAAGACGTTAAACTTTTCTTAGGTCCCCATTCAGTTCAGCTTGAGGTAAACAAACCACGACAAGTGAGACCACATGCGTAGGCGTGTTACTTGCAGCTTTCTTTATCGAGCGTTTGCGATATCGGTCCAAAGAAGGTGAAAACGACTAAAGATATATCATTCCCTTCCACAGCATTGCAATAATGGGTGCAATACTACGTCTACTGGAGGATTATTTTCTTGCAGTTTTCTGACAAAGTTTCACATGGCACATGTAGCATGTAGGACATCATATATATATATATATCAACAGCAATGAGCATCTCCCTTCTTTCAAAATGGCTGGGGTGCTGGGTGAATTATTTGATTAGAGCAACGTTTGAGAGTTTTGCGAACAATGATGAACGAGAAACAAAAGAACTCTCCTTAAGCTAAGCACCTCTGAATATAAGAGAAGTTAGAATCCTTGGAATGCCTCTTCTGTAAAATATCAGTCTGTTTTGAATAATTTGCCACTGACACTCAATAAATTTTAAAGTGAGATTTTGAAAACTCGTGTCAGGATAGCCGACCCGTTGTATAAATTGGTGGGATTGTGCAAGACAGAAGGACAGGTGAGTTACTGAAGTCGAATGAAAAATTCTTCATTTTTCAGATTGGATTCGTAGCTCAGCTGGTAGATCTCACATTGCATCTGGGTATGGCGTCTTTCTTGCCAATCAGAATTCAGTCAAAGCTGAGGTTTTACACCAGTGATTCTTTTCAAATTTCGAAACAATGTTACGTCTACCATTTATTATCAGTTGGTTGTGACTTGTTGAGTTGAAAACATAAGTGTTAAACTCAACTTAAGTTTATAACACGGGGACTGAATTTCATTGCTTTCATTGTGGATCAGCCAAAAAGAAAGGTGAAATTAATCCACTTTCGGTGAGCAGGGCCTAAATCTGATTACTCAAGCGGAACCCAAAAACGGATGGCCTCTTTTAAAGCCTTTTGACCTTCAACTAAAAACCGCCGCCTGATGCATTGGTTGAAGAGGTTTTCCCTGGGGTTCAGGTTTTTATAAGGTAATTATGTAGGAGAAACTGATGAGCACTTGCGGGTCATTGAGTAGACCTTGGCGTTTTAGCATCACTCAAAAGGTTTCTGATATTGAGGATATCTGGACTAAATTATCAACAGTAAGTTCACGAACAAATCGAATTAACGCAAAGTACACGTTCTTGTTTCGTTTACTTCTTAAATGACATTGTTTTACTTAATTTTAACATGGTCTGTCGCGGAGAAAAAGCGAGTGCTTAAAATGCGCGGCTGCAAATAGACCAGTAAATGAGACAGAACAACATCCAAATGAGTGATGTGCTCAGCTAACATACTTTACATGTATATGGGTACTGCAATGTCTTCTTTCTAGACATGTAAAATCTTACATGTGCTCGATGAAAATATCTACCCACTTAGGTTTGAAAAACCAATTTCTTCATACTTCGATATGACATTCCCAGTGAAACCAGTGATCCTCGACCGTTTTCTTCTTTGTCTGGATAATTATAACCTGCACGGGAGGTGGAACCGGAAACCTCCCACATGACGAGCTGATGATGTTTTTGGCTTCACCAGCAATTCTATGAGCACTACTTCCAACAGGGAATTATTCAAATCAGTTTCTTGTTTTCTGTGAGAACCGATCATCTACACCGACCATTAATCCGAGCAGTCACTTCTTACCCTGCTTCAAAAAACAAGCCAGTCAAGGTAGCAGTATTGGGGCCAAAAAGGAACTATGTACGGACGCTGATATCGTTCTCCACTATTGAAAATTCGCTTTGCTTATAACCCGCGTTTAGGTTCCATTAGCGCATTACTCAGGTAACTCGATTCCACGGCAAACAAAGTTAGCCACTAGGGCATATTGGTGCATGCTGGTGTATTAAGCCTTGAAGAACAGTGAATGTAGTAATCATCAGATAATTTGAATCAAATAGGGCTTAATATATACAGTAAACACTGCGATGTTCTTTTCCGAATGAACGTACGTTTTTTACATTGTAGTCACATCAAGTGCTACTGTGTTCGGGATGGAGGCTGATTTCGACGAAGGGATGGGAGATTCCTAGAATTGAGTGGAAATATACCTGTCGAAGAATTATCTGTGGTTCACAAAGCTCCGCTGACTAACTGGTATTCAGAAGTGCGTGAAATTAAACGATAGTTTAACACCGCACCGATTTCTGCTTATAGTGCAAATTTCCAGTCTCCTGTTCGCCATGTAAGGAAAATTTTATTTTGAGTCCACAGAAATAATATGCATGCGGCCGGTAGCCGTTATGTTAGTTGCTCTAGATTCCCAACACTGAACTTTATATCGAACCCATTCCCAAGCGTGAATTGAAGACGCTCAAAATCCGTCTGTCACTTGCCACACTAGGTTTGTTGATTTGTGTATGCTGGCATGTCGACTCTTCTGGTGTGTTCGGCTGAATGATCCGGGAACATTAGTCTGTTATTCTGCTTGTAGCGTGTTTACTGATGCAAATTCCAAAGTTAGCGTATACTTCAGCTGGATCGTCGAAGGTGAATCAGGTGTTAGCTAGTGACTTTGACAGACGTAATGAAATCGCATAGCCGTTAGAGCTGTTTGAGTGTTTCGCCCATTTACGGATTCTCATCAGACTGACGTATTCATTCCAGTCTACTCTTTTGATACTGACGCACAAAGCTATGTTCGTTTTAGATGTCAGTGGTGTGTGACTGAGTTCATAGAAATAGCCTCTTTAAAATATACCCGTCGGTGAGACTTATACAAGTTTAGTTTAGACTTCTAATTTGAGTGTTTGTTTTGCTGTGATGCTGCCGACGTACACTGTGGTTTACATTCCTAGCCAGTAAGATCATTAAGGTCATATAATGAATGAAGGCAAATCAAAGCATAACGGTGAGATGAAAATAACGAGAACTCCATAGGAGTCAAACAAGTAAAAAGAATATTTTGGCACTTGTATGTTTTCCAGTTTACCTTATTTTTATAACCCGGCAGCAAAAATCTGCAGTAAAACGAACATTAATGGATAAGATCACTTCGTTGTTATCACACCTAAAAAATGAATTGCTTTCCATGTCGAATATCTAGCAAGAATGGTACTCAAGTCATGAATTAACTTGGGTCACAATGTTTAGGGCAGGGACACTGACTTATCCTGCCGCCCCTGGTGGTTTGGTATAAAAAACAACGGCTCATGTTATGGCAAATTTATTACTAAGTCGGTGTGGTAAACTAAAACCTGCCATTTTTCGTGGTCCACTGGTTTTTATTCATATTGTTGCAGGCATTAACTGCATTAAATGACAACAATTTTTGTTGGTAAAACAGAGTGACCATCATTTCTACAAAGCTCCTCCAACCAGGAATCACTCGGATGTACAATTCCTTGGTTCTGGAGACGAACACGGACTAGGGTGGTTTTTATTTGCTAGTCCATGCCTTCCTTTCGGTCTTTATAAGTATTCATCATCCTCTGCGCATTTAGCCATGGTAAACCAATAAGTAATGTGTAATGATTAGTATATCGGCGTGCTTACAGCAAGATCTAATCAATCCATCTCCTATAATTTTTAAGGCTCGTGTAAGCAAACTTGTTCGATTTTCAATAACAAAACGCGTTCTTACAACTTCGACGTTACACAACCCAGCGAACAACGTGTGTGCGGCTGAACGCAAACTGTCACCCGGTGCCGAACCAGACACGGTTAGCATCGTCGACTTTAATACCCTGCGTTGTATAACTATGAAGTAGAACCGCTGCGTCCATCTGAAAAATCCAGCGAGATTGCCGAGCATGGTTCTTTACGATTAGAAGCTAAGCAGTGCCTCTACACAAATACTGGTGTAATAGGTGGACATTGGTTGTGTGCATTTCAGGCTGGTCATAAGTCATCCCTAATTAAGCACCGTCTCGTCATGTGTGATAAATGCGAGCTAGTCGGGGACTGAACTAAACGCGGCCGGGTGAACAACAAACATTGGTCAACTATTCTGATCATAGTTGAAATAAAGGGACAACACAGTGTGCAGAAAGAGATGTAAACTTCAGCAGCCGGCTACTGACCATCTGAAAATTTTATTCTTCAAGGTACCCATCTGCTACAATGAAAAATCGCCTCGCACTGTTCAAGCGTTAAATGTCAGATTGACGGATTAACCAGTGGAATTGATGTCCTACAATGTGACTGTTAATCCGAAGTTGTGGCGAATGAAGAAAGTGTGAAACTTGTGAACATCGTGAACCTGTATCAAAAGCTATTGTCCACGTTGGTTAGAGTAAATAGGTGGGAGCATTCGAACTTACTAAGCGATATACAGTATATGATGAAAAGTTTGGTATATCCCAATGTGCACATGCCGTTCTTAAGTCTGTTTCAGTTTGACACTGCCTACGTTGCTCAAATGTTTTACACGATAGCATATTGACACTCGTGAAAATCACTGGGTAGTATATGACAGTCAACTTGATGCATCTACCGGGTAACGGTAGACAAAACTCGTGTCTGCACAACGTTCACAGTTACCGTCAACGGCGTGATATAAACTGATGAGATACACACAAAAAAAGTGCAAACAGCATTCAATTACAAAAAAGAACCAGCTTTAATTAGTACGAGGGGTATTTTTCAACAGTATTTTCCGTCCCATGCACTCCGTACGGATGTGCTTCGCAAGTTGGCGAGTTGAATGTCGTTGTGTGGCATTTACATTGGTAATAATCGCAGTCAGTACTGACTGTCGCATCTAAGATAGCGAAAACGTCGGAAATGCAAATCAACCTGGTTTTTTTCAAGTCGACAAAAATCATCCTCTGCTCTAGTCGTTCCGGAGTCATCCGACTAATTATTATACCTTTGGGAAATTATTAGATCGGTTCTGCCCTTAATATCAACAACGCAACGGGTTAAAAGTGAGGTGCTGTTGGCGTTTGGCTTGTTGCTCAGTGATATTTTGTGATCATTTGCGCGTCATCGAAGATGTGATGATGTTCTCGTCATTACTAATCCCATCCCGAAGGTGCCTCGTAATGTCTGCAAAATGTATGTTCAGTAAACTCAGAGCATTTGTGGGTTTTGTGTACACTTGTGTACTTGATGAGTAACGAGAGTGATAAAACGAGACTCAGCATGATAGGTCGTTGGCATGGGGTTGGCAGGGGAACGGCAGTGTGGACGAGGATGTTATTAGATTTTTGCAAAAAATTGTTTCACCCTAGACAACACCGTTCTAGAAGCACTGAAGATCGAAACATTCCCGCAGCAGACGTTTACCGAATCAGCCGCTAAAACATAAGACGAGTGGTTTCATGAGAAAACGAAGTGAAATAATCGTTTTATCTCATTCCCATGGCAAGCGTGTCAAGCTTTCAACAGCTTTGATCAAAGTGCAACGTCCTCTATGTAGCTTGAGAACTCGATCCAGGCTACTTACAAGAGCACCGCTTCCGGCAGACGAGAGAAGGAAGGAAACAAGAAAATAAGTGTTGAACTTGGCAAGGTGTTATGTAGAATCAGATTATCCAGGCAAAATAGTCGATCTTCAGTTTACGCCGTCATATTGAAAGATTCTTTGTGGTCTGCCACTTGCGAAACAGCTCACACACGTGACAAGAAACGCGTCTGAAACAGAAGTTTGATGTTGTTTGGGATGAGTTTTTCGTGTGTGCTGTATGTGCGGAACAAAGAAGTTTATTCCAACCATGGGGGCAGTTTTGGCGATCTGTTAATTGCAGTCAGTCCTGTTTCCTCACTTGTTTTTTGGAGTAGATTGGTCAACCTGTTTACAACTTAATGATATGCGCAGAGGTTCTTGTAGACGGCGTCCTGGATTATATAAACGTAATCCACCCACAGAAATATTTACATCACAGTCTCCAATGCAATCCCGGTCATCTAAGTTAGTAACGTAAACCACTTTAACAAAATCAGTCGTAGTAAGCAATGCTTAGGTGCTCTTGTTTACTGTGAGCATATTGGATATTCAGTGTCTGTTGAAATAGATGACCACTTGCTGATCGTATTTTTATAATAGGTGAGTGAAGACCGGACTACTGTGTGACGTTCATAGTACGTTTTGTTGAAATATCGCTGCCTGCGATCGGGAAAGTATTACGGTAAAAATAATCGCGCGTCAGTGGGGCTGCTGCAAGGTTTTTCCTACCTCGCAACTTTACTCTGTCTTAGTTTATGATACTTCCGATCGCCCTTGTACGCGTAATGTGAATAACCTGATGGCAAACAGTTAAAATGGATAATGTTCGCTCACTCTGTTTTTAATTCGAGAAAATACACTGTTTTGTTCCGTTTATTATTAAACAATAGAAACAGTCAAAGGACGTTTAAATAATTCGATAAGATTTTTTACAAATATCTTATTTTGCGCGAACATGATGGTTATATTTTCAACACAGTTTTCAAATGGTTATATGTTTAAACATTCCAATTAGATTTGATCGGTTTCCAGTACGCTGTCCCCAAACCTTTACTATCCTAACTAAGTGTTTGTTTTTTAGATTACTGATACTATTGCGCTGAACAAAACGATTCGTTTCTAAAAGATCGCTTAACTAATTAGCCAAAAACTGCTAGATGTTATCTGTTAGTACAAAAAATACGGTTGTACTGCTTAACACACGCTCTGGTTGAAGCTATTTCGCTTCAAACGGAAAATCACAGATTTTATGCATAACTCGCTGCAACGTTCATCAATCTTATGACAGATCACACTGAAAACGACTGAAATGGAAAAAAAACTGTGGAAACCAGGAATGTTCTGTTAACGTTTATGCCATGTTTGGTGTGGCATGATATAGAACAATAAGGTAGGTAATGGATTTACGACAACCAGATTCGATCCAAGCTGGTTGATATCTTTTGACGGTTTACAACAAGCGCCTAATCGTACGGTCTACATGCAACGGCAACAGGAAAATGACCATATTGGTACTGGAGGGTCGCGAAGGAATAACATGTCAATAAGGCTCAATTTTAACAACGCTATTTTTGTGAATCACCTTCTCGCGGTTGCCGTCTGGAAGGTACGTCTAAATGAGCGGTAAATGCAACAGTTTAATTGATTTTCGAAAATATCCGTTTTAAACAAAGGTTTCATGGACACTGTGCTCGTAAAACCTTCGTTTAAAAAGGATATTTTCGAAAATCAATTAAACTGTTGTCTTTCACATTTTGACCATTATCTTAGGTGGGATTTTGACCTTATTAGAAGTGATGGGCTACCCTTGATAACCACTCTCCCTAAATAGACCTTGAAACTTCTTCAGTTCTTGTTTTACCACATCATCCGAAAAAATCTTTCTCTAGTTGCCAAGCATTAGGCTAGATTCTGCTTTTGTTTAATGGGCACAAAACTGTCGAAGGTGTACTGACCTGTCCATTTGGGTTCACGATATGCCAACCTGCACAGTGTATTGTCTTGATGTCTGGTCAGCTTCACATGTGTGAAATGGAGCTGATTGTTGGACTCCTCTTCTGCGATGAAACGCAGTGGTGTTCATGCCTCATTCATAATCCGAAAACTGGTTGTTGGGTCACCTTTTGGTGGTATAACAACAAGTATATCAGCATAACTGTGGTACACACTGGAACTCAGAATGGTCGACTGAATTTGGGATCCTAGTGTGCCTATGATTATGTCCCCAAGCAATGGCCCTAGAGTAGATCCCATTGCTACCTTGGTGCACCAGGTTGTCATACCCAGGTACGAATTCACCAAATTTGTTGAGATAAGATGCCGAATATTTGTTGGCAGTACAAGTGGCCTCCTACAGCGCTACAAACGGTTCAATAAAACCTGACACCAGTGTGGTTTGCGCAATCTCACTATTGTATTTTTATCCGGGAGAGATTCCCAGTAACATCTATAAGCAAGAACTATCGTGCATATGACGCCCTGGTGGTCGCAGTTATCGTAGGCATTTAGGTTTTGTTGCAGACCAACTCTCTGACCCACTCTTCTCGTAAGATGTCATACTGCGTCGTCACCAACGGATTTCACGCAATCATATGCAAACTTTGCGAAGATGCTATATTGTTTCTTAGATTGAGAAAGACTTCTAAAACCCTGCATATCTGTTTCAAGGCAGATCAATTCGTGAGCTGGCACCGATTAACTACACAATCATTCTCTTTCAATAACACCACTTCAAGAGAAAATATGGATCCCCCACCCTTTGTACACTCAAGCGCTATTCATATTCTCTTGGGTAAACACCCTGTAGACACTGGGTTATTTGTCACCCCTGTCGGCAAATTGATGTATGCTCAGCCACTCGCATGAACATCATATATTCACAGGGTTGCAGCAATGTACACTGCGTACTGTTACAACATGTGCAGTAGGACGGCAAGCCAGTACACATTGTGCGTGGTGGCGATGTTGCATTATAATCTCCGCCGCTTACGTTTGAGTGATGCGTTCCTAGGCAATCTAGAACAAAAGAGATTTACGGTGAGGTCTTGTGGTACCCAGAAGTTTTGCATAGGAGCCTCGTTAGCAAATTTAGTGCCGGGGTTACATTGGTTTGCTTGCCTGCAATGTATGTTTAACCGCAATTTTGTTATTAAGGTTTATAACGATTTCTAAATGAGTGAACCAGGTGTGACGTTGATCTTGCACTTGCGCACTTAAGTGGTTTGAACTATAAGAACCCTATTAAACCGGGCTTCCATTTGCCTATCGCTACCACAGTTAAGTTGAGATAGCTTTAGTTAATCTCTAGTTTGGAATCTACTTGATTATTCGCCGTCGAGTTTTCAAAGTTCCGTCATCAAATCGCCGTGTTCATATTGCATTCTCCCAGACATTAAACACTTTGATGTTTTGCCGCATCCCAGTGAAATTTCATTAGAATCAAAACTGCGCCACCATATCAACAGAGAATGGATTATTTCATAGGTCTTTTGTCACTTACCTGACATTTTTGCGGACAGCGGAGAAAGTTTTGAGTAATCACCTTCACTGAATAATTTGCGACAAATTTTCATGATTTTTTAGACAGACTCCCAGTAATAGTATGGTGGTGTGATATGGTGTTGTAACCCACAAAATCTGTTTCTGAATTATCTTAAACAGGGTATAATTTTGTTGTCCACATGCTTGAAAGCCCATGTCTTACTGGAATCTGGCCAAGATTGGGTTCTCCTCTAACATGCACGAAATCCAAAGCTCTCGATAGCATGATAATTACACAAATTAGTAAAAACTGAGATCGGATTAAGTGGGAAAGACGCACTTACGTATGCAAGCCAGGTTTGTCAACAAACAGACAAGCCTTTACCGACCAACCGATCCGAGCCCAGATAAGCCGTGTTGACTAGCTCGCCGCTAACCGTGTCTTATCAGCATACATCCGCACACACACACACACAAACACACCCATGGGCAATGCGAGTTACCAGACATGAACTTGTGTGCTTACAGATTTTCTCGAATACAAGTTTTTACCCCGTCAGAAAGATCGAATAAAGAGCAAAGTTGTTTCCCCTAACTAGCCGACACGACAGACAAGAGGTTGTAATCAACACATCAGTATGTGTTCGCTCGTCCTACTCTTTGTTCGCTAAACAGCCCAGCCGTAAATCTGACGGGAGATGCGGTACCTCGTGGTGGGTGGAATGGTTGCGTGACGAATAGAAAGCATGGTTTGTTCCATATCACGCAATTATAATCCGCCGGAGAGAAATTTGTTCGTTACACTTGGACAGAAAATGTTACCTGTTGGTTAACTTTGCAAAGTAACAAGGCCATTATCGGTTTTTTAACACTATGTCCGTAAGCGGTTAACTGAAAACGACAATATACTCTGAGACGGTGACTACTGCTTCTGAAACTCAATGATTCAGTGATAAAATCTGTTGGTCTCAGTAGTACACAGAGTACAAGCGAAACCCTGTTTGACTTTGCTATGCTTTGACTGCGGCTACTATTCTATATAGACTAGACAAACATGGTCAAACTATCATTTTCAATCGTGCAGTTCTCTTACGCGTCCATAGTTTACTTCTGTATACACCGGTAGGGAAAATCCATAAGTTAAAAGAAGGATAGAAACATTTGTCAGATTGTCTAACTGCTAGTACCGCACTAAGGGGACGTCACGCTGGGTGTGCCACCACTAACTACAGACACGCTTTTCCTTTGTGTGGGACTTTTTACGTTGGGCCACAATCATATCAAGGAAATATGCATTCCCGGTCACGAATTTTGTGAAAACCGGGTCAGGATTCTCAAGGTTTCCATTTTCATATATCTAATTTTGTCACGTTGACACAGGCATTCGAGTTGTCAGAATTCATTCCACAGGCTGAATTGTTAGCCAGCTAAAAACAATTCAGCCGTCTTGTGTGAGGAACGTCCAAACAAAATTTAATGATAGATATCATGTCCAGGACATTTCGGTGCGAATGGAAAACCCATTCAAATCTTTGGAGGACGATTTGCTCTGATATGATTGAATCAGCTTAATAAACAACCTTTTCGCACTGAAAACTCCCAGTTATTGAGGCTTTAAGAACGAAATATCTTTGTCTCTCCGTTGGTGCTATTCATCCGCTACCTGCTCTAGCAAAATAATCCGTTCCATTATTGAACAATTAGCTGGCTGCTGAGGGCATTTTAAATAAGTTGTTTTTTCTTCCGGCGTCACGTGATCTACCACCTTTTCAGGTTTATTCATCCATGTGAGAAAGGATAGACAGCCTCATTTCAACTAACTTCAGAAGATAGAAAGCATTTGAACTCTCTCTCTGATTAACTCACATAACGTGATACTTTTGATTTGTGAAGAATTCATTTGAGACTTTGCTTGAAATTTGATATTTGTTCCTCTTTTTTTCACGGAAGCCAAATTTGAGGACGATTCGTGTTTACTGGCCACTCGGGTTATCGGAGTTGAATAAAAGGAACACTGGGAACTATCCGATTGAACAATAGGGGGTAAAATATCCTGGTTCAGCTATTTTGTTTTGGTGTACTCTTTGGTGTTTGCCAATAGTTTGTGATTGAAATTCCATGGTCAGCACAGACTAGCTGAGGCTATGGGTATGTCGGCAACGAAGAAGCATAACCATGAGACCATCTTGATGATAGACTGCCATAATGACTTGGTCGGGGTTTCCTCATACAATGCCAGATCGAGACTCACAATTTGGTTGTGAGTGAAGATCTACACTTCTCTCTGTGAGTGAAAAACAACGTCACCTTCAGAAAACCGTCAATACTGGCAGCAAATTCTTGGCCTCAGCATTGAATCTCCGAAGTCGCTGATCTCATGCTGGTTGAGATATTCACTATTTCTTATTCAACTGTCTGTTATGATGTTATGCAGCGCAAAAACCCTCGAAGATGTGTTTATTTTTTAATAGTTGTTTACTGAAATATATTGTACACATTACCAGCATACATTTGCCATTCTATAGCCAGATGAAAAAAAATTAGACAGGCGAAGACTTTGTTGCTCTAAACAAAAGATATTCCCATAACACTCTGACACGAACCGATATGCATTTCCGGCAGCTCAGTATCAGTTTAGGTTACCTAAACGAGTTTCATTTTTGTTGCTGACGTTTTCAGAGTAGAACGAGTCAGCATATTTCGTGAGTGTATTGAGGTGGGAATTGGAGGTGGATTCTCTTCTCTGGGAAGGATACTCTACCAGACCAGACTGAGATACCTGTCGATATAAGTTACTACACAGTATCAGAAATCGAGTAATATCCCTCGGTTTTGGACGTCTGTGAAGATAGAGAGAAATGTCGAACAAACGCTCTGATTCCTGTCATGCTAGTATTGGATTGCAAGACAGTGATGTCCGAAGAGTCGAAATTGCAGTCGGGAAGTTTTTAAATAGAGAATCTATAGACAAAGGTACTTGGTGTGGACGAGCTGGTTAGATACCCAGTGACGTTGGTTGAGAATTTCTCAATATTCAGTACCACCTAGCTTGGTGTCAACAAAATTGTAAAGAACAATGGTGAATGTGCTGTTGATAGGTGCCAGTGCACAAGTTATAAAAAGGTCAGCATGCGAGAGAAAGGGAGCTTAGTTGTGACTGGACCATTGCAAAAGAACCCAGTTGACACGACGCTGATTCCAACAATTGCCCCCTTTCGTAACCGCTATGCTGGTCATTCGTTCTTGTTAGGGTTTGCCACTCGAACAAATGTTTGTCAAAACGGAGATATTGTGGCGAAAAGCGTACGATAAACAACACAATATTCGTTGTCCAGCTCGTTGGTTTCCATGCTACACGCACGCTCTCGGTTATGAGTCAGAATTCCGGTTCACAACACTCCCCGGTTTCCGCTCACATGTCGTGTGCACTTTGGCACGGTTTGTTTGTCCGACGCCTTCTGTCAGGGTTTTTTTACCTGCCATCCCTTGTCCATTGGTCAGTGGCTCCTCCGGTCTCTTGCGCTGTCCGCAGTTTATCCACCGTGGCCTCTGACCGCATCCTACAACAATGCCGAGGTATTCCTCCGAGTGTTGGAATAACCACGCCCTGATCTGGTCGTCCATCCGATTTTCCCTGCCATATATCGTCTGGTGGTCTGAACTGGTTGAGCGATGTCTTATCCAGTTGCCCATGCTGTCCTCAACCCAGTACTCCCGGCGTTGAGGTATTCCATCAAGAGTTGAAGTACCCGCACGTTCGGTTTGATAATCCGCCACAATATGACTGCCGACCCAAATTCAAGTAATACAACATTGCTAGTTACTACTCGATTTGGAATACATTTTACCCAATGATTTGAAACTTACGATATTTTGTTAGAACAGGCAATTCCACAGTATGATTTCCAACCTTACTACTTGCAAACTGGCTCACTTGAAACTATTTTTTAGTAATGATGATGGGAAATAATTTGCCACCTTTTAACAAACATTGCATCATTTCGAATGAAAGTAATTTTTGCCTTCGGCAAGGAGGCACACCTGGGGTTTAGATTTTCTTCCTGATAATAATATAAAGTAGGAAAGATTAATATTGAACGTTAAGTCTAGATTTCACAATTCTAAGACGTTTTCTTACCAGTAAAACAAGCGCAGCATCGTCCCACTTGTTATCGAGTCTTTGTGCATATGAATAAACGAGGTGCTCCAGTGGTAAGGTGACGTCCATCAAAAGTGATATAGACAGGTGAAATTGTAGTACGTGCTTGGTGAACTTTGCTGAAGAAAGTCAAGCGGGTTTGATGACAACAGTGATAACTGAAGCCTGCTGTTGCTTAAAATTGACTGCAACATACTCTATTTTTGTAGTAATATTTGCACAGTCGGGAGGAAACAAACGTTAAATCCCGGTGAGATTGAACTCACAGTGGTTCTGATGTGAACTGCGTAGCTTGATGGGGCTTGAAGAATCAGCATCCAGTAGTTACAAAATATGACATTGCTGCTGACCCTCTTCTAACTAATGCAATGTAGCTCGTACTCGTGTGAGTTGTGGTCGCTGTATACCGCCGTGAGCATATTTATTTATGTACGTATACTTTAAAATATTGCATAATTATTGTACCGATCAATAATTTGATATTTATCAATTAACCTCATTCGCACACAAACGAAATGTATGGGCTCTATTAACAGGCTGTTTTTGTCTGCCCTCAGTTTGTGGACTGATTATGTTTCTTAAAGAAAATGCCAAACCATTCGTTTTAAAATCACATCTATGCGGATTAGTTATAAAGTTTGCTCTTATTTGAAAACGAACAAAAGTCTTATCGTTTGTATTGACGACGAAGACATCAAGTGAAGTTTACTGAGTACAAGGCACTAGAGGTGTTGGTTTGTTCAGTCCTGCAGGGCTCCCAGAGAAATACCTTAATAAAAATTCTGGGGTAGCCACTGGTGATGAACAGTTTGGACCAGTGTTCTAGTTCCTGTTTTCCAAATACTAGGCACCCTGTAGTAGGCGTCAGCAACTGAGGAATACATTTAACTTTACCCAGCTTACGGACAGAATGATTGGCAACATATCCAGCACGGACGAGTCATGTGTGTAGCGTCAGTTGCCTCTTCTCACACTTGCTTGTACTCTGGATGAACAGCTACTCAGTGAAACTTAATGAATAATCCTTTGTCGAGGCTCTCTATGAGTTCATTCTAGTGAGAACATCTTTCACCTTGTCAGTTCTCCTCACTAAAACCAGCTAATGGTTTTCAATTTTTCGCCATACTTGATACGGGAACTTTAATTTCGATGTCTATGAAAAAGTTGGATACATTTTTGCGACACATGAGTCACTATTCCACCTTGGGTATCTAAGTGGAAACGTATCGCTGCAAGAGTGGTCAAGTGAACGTTGGCATGCACTGTCCAATATTACATTCAATACACCCTACCCTGTCAATTAAAAAAAGCAAGCCAGGTTTTCTTGATCATATTGTTGATGGTTCAGGCAACAAGTAGCTCGATTTAGAAACACTTGACCACATAACTGATAAACTATGAATACCTAATAACCTTTGAAGAAAGTTCTCGACCAACTGAAACAGCTTTGCACGGGTGATTAGGTCACCTTATAATAAAGGTTTATATATTGGCCAACCAGATTAAATGACCATCCTCCCACTACACACTTTTGGTACAGTATTGCATTCAACAATTTGTAATCACAGAGAGTGAGCCCCGAATTGATTCCTTCAGGGTAAAGCAGTGGACAAATCGGTATATCTCAATTCTTTCCAACAGGATGTAGAGGAGTTTCTGTGCTGTACTCTCCGACAAAGTTAGAACCGCTACACACTACAGTCTACATAAATAAAACGGAGAATGCTGGTATGACAGTTCACCAATGGACCTTGCCAAACAAACTTAAATGGAAGAGTACTCGTATTGATCCAGCAATGGTGCAGTCAATCCTGCCGTACAAGATTTTAGCTTTCCTGTCAGGAAACGTGCTGTAACTTGGCCAATTGAGAAGAGTGAATACTTTACGATCCCTTTTTATAGTTTATATTTCAAATACTTAAAATGAGAACAAGTACTATCAGCTTAGTTTGTCCAAAATGCCCGGATCTTTCAAGCTAATTCCACTACTCCGTTTGGTGTGGCCTGGTAAGTGCACAGAAAGTGGTTTGTAACATAATGTGGTGGCTGCCAAAGAGTCTTTATGCTGACTTCCCCATTGGTTTTTAATCACACTTCTCTGTAGTTAATAAGTGATTACCATTCAAAAGAATAGACAACACGCATAAAAGCCTTGTGTGCAAATCGAATGACCAAATGACGAGTTGTGTTTAACGGAGGCCCTCTAGACGACTCTTAGTAAGTCGGAACCTAACACCTTGTTTTTCTCCGTGTCAGGTTCAAATGGCTTACTGGGTACAAAATAACCCTGAACACTTGACTTGTTCTAAATATCTGCATTTAAAAGCGCGGCATACGATTAACATTTGTTGCATGAGCGTTGGAAATAAGTTTGTTTAATTTGGTTTAAGAGAGTATGCCTCGATTAACGCCAGTTCTACTGTACACCAGCTGTCGTCTATGCGCCAGCTTTGTGCCGTGAATTTAATAACAGCATTAGAAAAGCGTCGTTGTCCGTCACGAAAATATATATCCTCAAGACTCATAACCCTGCAATGTGACTGGAATGAATGGACAGTGCTTTCGTTTTACGAGATTCTGATCACTTTTCTTGTCACTCAGGCGGAGCTGAAAACTTGACTGTCGCCAAACTTTTGAAACGACTACCTGTACGTATGAGCTCAGTCCTCACTGATTGACAACTAAAAAACAACCAGCTTCTGTCAGTCAGTCAATACATCAGTTTGTTGGACCGTACGCTCGCAACATGATTGAAACTGTGGAGATGAGTTTATTTTTTCAACATGACACTTATTTATGGCGGTACAGATGACTGTACTGTTCGTTTTGTGTTGCTGTCTTGCAGATTGATAGGTTTTGTGTAGCAAGTTCACTAGGGCCAAAAATCTAAATTACAATTTTCAAGTGTGTTGAACCAAATGCGAACAATTTTGACTGGGAAAAGTAAATAATTTCACTGAAATTAGCTTTTTTTTTATTAAATTCAGTGGACTGAAATAGGTGGAACTTGACTGTTTAAAAAAATTAATTTGTATGTGGTGACTTGGAATGACGAGTTTGTCCGCCTTGTGGAAGCGCACAGCCCGGCTGACTAGCAAACGAGAGATACATAATAGTGTAACGAAACGGAAACGTATGAAACGGTTAAACTAATGTAGCTAGACTGAGTTTCTGGTGACCTTAATTTGTTATCTGTGCGTTACATGCACTTAAATAGAGATCAGAGAAGAGTCGACTGTGAGATAACAAAGCAATCAGTAGTCAGAGAGGTGTGCGTAGTGGCTGACAAGTGAACTTGCATTGAAGTCCGGAATAGGCTCAGCACACACTGGTTCGATTTCAGTTTCTCCATGCTTATTTGGAATGGTTTGGTAACCTCCAGTACGTAGTGAGTTGTGGAGTCAAATATGATATATACCGTATGTTACATATTCATTTTAATTTGCCCTGGTGTAGTTTGCGCCCATATAATTTTTATACTTAATATTCACAAACCGATTCATCCAACAAAACTTTCTCTCTCCAAAATTCTGGATTCAAACAGGAAACAAGACAGAGAATGCAAGTGATCAGCTGTCAAGATTGTCCGTGACGTCCAATCAGACCGGCAGGGGTGCCTCTTTGTGCACGCATAAGGTAACTCGTCCAGAAGTACAGATACTGTGACATGCTACCCAATATAAGTTCAACACGGCCAAAGTATATTCGCGTTTCGCTAAACTTTTAACCTTGTATAATCATTTTATCGTCTTCCCTATCTTATCTGCAACAGTCGGTCAAATTTAGATTGCCCTTGTGCAGAATATCATTGAGAAACTCTAATTTTATGTGTGGAAGCTTCCAGAAGAATAAACTTTCAAAACTTCTCACTTAAAAATGTATCGACTTACAATAGTCAATACGGACACTTGATGGCCTTTTTTCCGTTTTCCGAGTTATCCATCACTTGGCTTATCCGAGATATTGTTACGCAATTACACCTTGGAATTACTGGCCTTAAATGTACAAAAGTAGTTGGAAAAACTCACCCCAGTTTTCATGGTTCTGGTTACATAACACCTGCTGTACGTAGATATGCCTATACCCTTTATGCGTCTCTACTCTCCTGTTGTATGTAACCCGCACATTTTACATTTGGGATTGATGAGTAAATGAAGTGTTAAAATATCGGAATGTATGTTTTCGTTCTGCACTGACGAATTTGTTGAAAAACCATACAGCCTGAGAATATAACGTGGGATGCTATCATATGCAACTTTTACTACGAAATTTTGCAGTAATATCGCTACCTTTCTTCGTATAACCGTTTGTTTGCGCTGAATTCACTCAATTGCTTGCAAGAACTGTGAGGAAATGTTAAGCATGTTATGGTTGTTTTTGGTCAGATCGATTGTTTTAAAAAAATCCACCCATGTTATTGTAAGTTTGCTACTGATGAGTCAATACGAAATGCTTGCATTTACCAGCTTTCATGGTCTATCTGATTTGTTCACACTGCTCGAGGGAACCAATTGTTTCAAAACGTTTGTCAACAGAGGCTTTTACGATGTTTACGTGCCAGCCATTTTATCTCTAACCGCGTTTTCCTGTGCTAGTCTTTTGTTTGATCATTCTTTCAGGCTACTAGTTGACCTAGCCACCCGTGTTAAGAACACAATCAGCCCTCAAACTTGTTTTCTCATACGTTCCAGATACTAAAATGTGCCGTAACCGCCGTCTATCTGACTAATTGGCACCAACTTTTCGTCCATGACACACCGCGCTTGTCGGCTAAGCAACACCACACCCCCATTTCCGCATATGTTCAACCCGTATGGAGAAGTATACCGCAGAAAGAAAGAGCAAAGTATCGAGGAAACCCCTACGTAGACCAAGTGATTCTTGCTTGCATACACACTCGCTCGATCACTGTAATTAACATCATCAGCATGGTTATGCTAAACTTTTGATCCACCCATTGTTTTTACTTGAGTTAAAATGACAGCGAGCATCTGTTTGTTAACTGTATCACAGAATCTAGCTAGCGGCAGCATTAGTAAAGACAGAAGAGGACTTATTAGTGGTTGACCTATGACAGGTTACAAAAGGTTGTCAGAAATGAACGAGTACCCTCAACCGAAAAACATCATGCTACATGTTTCGGCACTTGTAAACTGTACGTGTGTACCGAAGTTGAATACAACCATTTCCAGTTAAGTCCGCAGTGCTGAATGTGATTGTTAGTCAACTCACTGGGTAAATATCTTGTCTTAGCATGTTACAATAACACAATCATCTGTGTGTAGAACAAAATGTGGGAATCAATTAGCACTGTATTACTTACTCCTTTAAGTGTTATCACAAAAATTGTGAGATGAGAAAGCTGGTGATAAACAGAAAAGTAACGCGAACAACCGATTCAATGATGAAAATGTTCTCAGGCGAAATTCAACTTAAATTAAAAAATGAATGATTTTCATGCAGACTGAATTCAAATCCATGTGAAGAGTTATTCAATTATAGTCCTTCGTTTGTTTTTAATTGATAACCAAGAGTCATTACTTACAAGGATCAACAGCTTTGCTGTAAACAGATAAGTTAGGGATGACTTTAGTGGTTGGATGTTGTGGCATAAATAGGCACGTTGAAAACTGTAATGTTTTTGAAATCGTGGAAATTTTCTGGTCTGTTCACGTTCAATTTCAGATGGTCTAAATTTTACAAATGAACACATTGACGGAGTACAGAACAAAAGATGGCACTGGGGCAGTTACTTGAATGAGGTAGATTCAGCAGATCAGAAC
Source organism: Paragonimus westermani (assembly GCA_008508345.1). Lineage (NCBI taxonomy): Eukaryota > Metazoa > Platyhelminthes > Trematoda > Plagiorchiida > Troglotrematidae > Paragonimus > Paragonimus westermani. Next base: position 21,526 of record QNGE01001520.1, on the reverse strand, counting down.
TTGCCCAGAAACTGCTGAAAGCGGGATTGGAAACCATAGGCGCGAATCATTTAGAAATGTCGATCAGTTGCTACACTGATGAGTACTTTCCGCCCTATGAAGACATTATTTTTCCGATGAACTAAGGTTGCTTAGTGCTGCTCAGACCACTGTTCTGATATCCTCGATCTCGTAGCTCAGTTTGCGATGACGTGTTCTTCAAAACTGAAATGACTATTTTCATCAGCAGACTGAATTCAACTCCAGGATTTACGCAAATGTGAAAGTCACGGTGCCAAAAACCAAATGTAGTATCTACAAGGAACCTGCAGGAATAATCCTGGAATAAGTGAAAATGTCAAAAATAGCGCCTCTTTTGCTAAGATCCGTTTGCACAGAACGGAGGGAACCGATTGTGATGCCATTTCTCACTACGAATATTTGGCTGCGATTAGTAGTACACAGGATGAATGAGAAAACAAGCTGTGGTCGAGGGAATGTGATTATTGCGCTGCGTTTGGAGCAGCATTCTAAAATTCATGGAGTACATTAACTGTAGATATTTACAACAGTAGCCACATCCGTCACACTCCGTAATACTATGTTATTCGAACTATCTCACTAAATTAGGGGGCAGGTGGCCACGATAAGAATGTGGGCGAGCCTCGTTTGTCGTGTTCGTTTTGATATCCCTGGCGGGCATGCGGGAACAGATGTACTAACGTAGCAAAATTTGGCTACATAGAGATGCAACCCAAGTTTGTTACTCAAGGTGTCAATATGACGACTTATAGAACATACAAAAAGTTTCCTGGTGGATCGACTAACTCAACTGATGCTACTGTAGTGCGTGATGAGTTCACAATTTGGAATTTTGACGCTGTCTACAAAGTGTACGTTTTGTGAAAGCAAACCGCATAATCCGTAGACACTCAAGTTCATCGACTGCTCTGATACACCTATTCGCAGGCGGTAAAAACAAACTTGCAAGTTTTCGAGCCGCAGGCAATAACGCCGGTGTGTCGTAGATCACAACTTGCTGGAAACTCTATCTGAATGCGAAAGCTTCGATCAAATGTGGGTGATGTTCAACTTGATAAGAAACCAAATCCCCGACTACTCATCAGTAATCACAACATACGTTAGGGCAATCTCTAAGGTGGCGTGGTTATTTTCAAACATTTTGATGCAAGCAAGACGTGCTAGACAGTTACGTAACACAGCGGATCTACCACAGCTAGGAAGCAAGCACTGCTAGGTTAAAAGTTGTTGTGACTCAGCGTTTGCCGTTGACAGAATCGTACGAGTAACGTTGGACCAACTTCTCGCATGCCACATTTGGGAAGGTCAAAACACCCGTTTCTAAGCAAACTTGTAGTCTGTAATCCTTTAGTTTCAATCGGTACGAGAACTTTTGGGTTCCATCTCATTCGAATGATTAAACTGTAGTTTCATGCTTATTGCATACATTCCAAATTGTGTAGGACTTTTATAACGCTTTTGAAAACTATCGGTGTTGGACTTATGTGTTGTGTGTAGTTTCAATTGGTATGTTGTAGGTAACATATGATTAACGGTTCAAAAATAGCACGGTTCATGTTTACATAGTATTACAAAGATTCGGCTTCTGCACAAAAAATATAATTTATTTCCCCTCAAACTTTTATAAAAATTGTAGGGTTTAAGGGAAAATTGCAATATTCGTCCCATTGACAAGATTGAGAAGGTAGTATTGAGCGGATGTAAATTTCCGAATTTTCGTCATTCACATATTTTCCAGTTTACGACGTGTAAGCTGAACACTGCACATACACACACGCTGCTCTGTTCGTTACAGTCATAAGTAGGATTCCTGTTTCGTTTACTATTGTACTCATTTCGAGTCAGAGGCAAATATGCTTTAATTGTACATATGCGTGTGTGTGCGCTGTAGGGAATACTTTTCGGACAGTCTGACAAGAAAATTTCACACTATTTCATCGATGGGCATAAACTTAAGCATTCGTTCACATACACTTAAACATACACTTTCAATGAATTTGACTCAGTTCGACAAGTTGTTTAGTCGTTGGCTTGACGAACAAATGGCACAATGAACGAGGAAATGATCCTTGTTAGAGCGAAAACTTTCCGGATGCAAATTTACCGAATTATTCTTTTTGTTCAAACGTGTTGCTCGTGCCACTTGAAGCATACGGGTTGTGGTTGTATCGAATACAGCTGATGCGGGTTTATATACAACAATATTATCCAGTCACTTGCAGAATCCCATTACATTTTGCTAATCACAAATAATGTGGCGATCTTTGTTGCATCGAGGCTGGGTTGAGGAAATTTTATCAGCGTGACCTGATCAACGAAGCGGAAATCGACGGTTGCCTGTCGAAAATGTCACCAAATTTATTTGGCTGATCTCAGTGACTTACAAGAAAATTTTGGTGCAGAGTGGTCAGCGTCATAATACCTTAAAAAATGTGAAGAACAGTAGCGTCTCACTAAAACGCAGACCCCCGGGTCTCTGCTACACAGGTGGCGGATTTACTTAAACCAAGGTGATTCAACTTCAGCTGTGGTATTGCTAATAATTCAGAGAGTCAAATACGTTTACTCATGACTGTAACTCTATTGTTTCTCGAGATACGGCGATTTTCTAACGAAAGCGGCCGACAGTTCTACTGATTTACAGGCTGCCCAAAGTCTCTAGAACTTACAGTCCAAATAAAGAAGAGAACTTTGTTTGTACCCACCACCCACTGACGTGACATATATGCAGTGAACCATGTTTCCGTAAAATTCATTTCTGCAAAGTTGTCACAGGGATAATTCCCCTGTAAAAAAAATATCTATCAGGATGGAGTACTGTCAGCTAGTGCTGTAATCGACAGCATACGAACGCTCTCGAAATGTCTGATCTTAATCAATTTTAACAGTACGAAAACGCTATTCCTAAGATCTTGAGAACAGTGGCGAAATCACTGAAACAAATAAAGATGATTCACATCACAAAGCTGAATTAATTGAAGTAAGCTTAGCAAGACTGACTCATTTTTGTTCACGCTTGACAAGGTGATAGCAAGGATTGATGAGACCAGTTCGAAGAAAGCCAGCGAAGTCGAACAACGATGGAGTAATTCGACACCAAAAAGTTAGTCTCATCTGGGGGAAACTAATTCCGCCGGTCTGCAGCAATTCGAGATGCTGTTATTCACAGAAGCAATGAAACGAGCAAACTTGATTATTTGACTCTTAGAAAATCATTAGTTTTATTGGCAAGGAATTTGAGTGTTCAAATACTGTATTATTTGGATAACTATCCCTCCAAAACAGCGGGACGAGATACCAGGTAACTTAACTACAGACTGGAATACAACATAGTGATGAGTTAAGAGAAGATGAACCATTCACGATCAATGGAGGTGCCTTCTGGAAACTTGGACCAATTTCGAATGTATGTCGTTTGGAAGCTATGCACTTCAGACGAGTTCCAACAAAATTGTGAAATAAATATAGTCTTTTTTCACGTGAAGATACGGGAAGAGACGTTTTTTTGAGTTCGGAAGATACCATCGCCTGTGGGTATTGTGCATTTTGACTGTACGCAAATATTCGGCTATTCATCGATATTATAAAATATTGCTCACCTTGTGCAATTGGAGCTTACTTAAATCATTCTGACCACAGGTTACCAAAAGCAATGAAGAGGCATCTAGAATCAAATATTCGGTCATGAGTTACCTGAGAAAAACTACTCAGTGACCCGCTCGGTTGCCCCACAGAAACGGTGGCCGGAAATCAAATTCCGATCGTACAGAAAGTGCGTACTTCTGGCAAGCCCTCCTGAAAGCTATATTCCGGTCCACTTATTACTGTCGGATGAGAATGAATGAAAAGCGCTACCCAAAGTTATAAATCACAGTAGAATCTGAGTTCAGGATAACTTTCGGAAACTCCACTCTTCAACACTTTGACTAAAAGTACCTTCAGACTTTCGTTGAGACCTACGTTTGGCAGGTGAGACGAAACCATGATTATAATAAATGAACACTGAATAACGCTGGAAGATAACATTTCAAAATCAGTTGGAGTATAAGGCTAGGCTCAAGGATTCCGCGGTCGCTGGCCACGTGTTTGGCACAGGTTGTGAAGTTGGTCTGGGAAATGTCAAGGTAGCTAAACACTAGTTAATAAGCACACAGATGCCCTTAATAGCAGAGGTCAGTGAAATTAGTGGAGCCAAATGTATTGTGTGTAAAATGTGCTAGGATAAGCTCTTTGACACGTGGTAGCTGACCGGGGTCGATAAAAACTAACTTTTGTCTACGGTTGGATGAAAGCATAATTTGCGCGAAACACCTTGATTCTCGCATCCAGTTTTTCCGAAATCAATTAGTGCGTTTGACCGCGTATGTGACTGAATGCATCGACTTCGTTTCTGTCTCGTTCTCACGATTCCTTGGAGTGATTGGCATTTCGTGCCCAGCATCGACCTTTGTCTATGAACACTTTATTCGCGACCTGTTATCTTCCGGTTGGTTTAGCTGCCTATGTTTAGCCTGCCTCAAAAACCCTTAGCCTGTTGAATGACGACAAATTCGTGTCACATGAGAAAAACTATTAATGAACCGACTTACGGATTGCTTACGATTTGTTCTGAAGTTAAGCTCGAAGCAAAAAATGCAGCCTCATTGCGACCGTGCATACCTGAGCTTCGTCAGATTTCATCTCTCCGAATGACATATTGAAAGACCCGGCAAGGTTACATGATTGTCAGAAGCAAATTACTTAGAACATGCTGGAATTCAAAATGTTGATATCGTTCGGACTACTCATCAAGGAAAATGTTCAGAAATGCCACGAGAGATGTTCCTTCATCGTCAAGTTAGCTTTTTTCCCGTTGTTTTTACAGAATTAATTTTTTGTCATGCGAGGAAAGGTTTTGACTAACATCAGTCGAAGAATCAAATAAGCATTGGCTTCTGTTGTCATTCTAAAATGAACCGCAAATTTTTCCATGTGTGTCAATTTATCCGAAAGGCCCTTTGTTTGGAGTAGGGGGATAGATCGTACTGGGAAAAGGACACAACCTATCTGCAAATAGCACATATCAGTGAGATTGATCAGATGGGTTCCGACGGAACTTGTTCCCCTTTGGGACGGCAGAAATGACAGTCGGATGTGATGAAAGGTGCATTCCTAACTTTTGAGCACACGTGTTTATTGAGTTTTATGGAGAAACAGAGTAGGACTTTTGAGTGAACTTAAACACTTCCGGGTCCGTTGAGGATTGCATGTTTTCCAAATATCCGAATCGGTTGACCATTTGTAATACACCTCAAATTAATATGATTAAAGTGCACCGTCACGTTAAAATTCACTAGGATGAAGAAGTAGAATGGAAAAACTGGATGGTTTCGCTCCTTCACTAGACAGTCTAAATGAAAACTGGTAGGTCGTCGTTGTGGAAATCCTAGATGCTGTTAACAGCCGTGTATCGGTTAAGTATTTCCCGCCTAGTAGAAAGGAGAGACTTGCGAAACAGAACCAAATATCTGAGTACGTTGAAATGTTCAACCAAATAGAACAAACTGAAATTGAGTTGGTTGGGTAAGCCATGTTATGCAATCCTATCGTGGCTGCAGGCAAGACGATCTTTTCCAAAAGATAAAGTTGAATCCTCCGTTGTTCCGCAGTACAGTCGTAGCGCACATAAGGATTGGGGTTGGTACGTCGCAGCTGCAAAACTCTACTGGATTTATCAATAGAGGAGCAGAAGCTGTCGAGACCTTTAGCACCTAATAAGCAACTGTGCACAGCTGTAAGTCATGAGCGACTTTTAAGCATACAGGCAGCACCCTAATCAAATTACTCTCAAATTTCAATGGAATTAACAGAACAACCTACAGGACTTCATAATCGTCCATTCTGAAATGATCATCCATCAAAAGCCTGGATACAACTCATTATCCCACGTATCTTCAGATGCAGGTGCGCAGACGAACCCGAAAACTACTGACCAATAGCGCTCCTTTCAGTTGCCTTCAAAATATTGGACAGCTTATTAGATTACTCACTCCAAGCTAAATTTGGAGGCCTCTGACTTATCACTAGGATGCAACTTGGTTTTCGTAGGAGATACTCACGCGTCAAAAATCCGTTGACTGTTTGTGACTTTTGGGCGAATGCTGCCGACGCAAGATTGGTCATCGACGCTGTTCTTCTAGACGTTTTGGGAGAGTGATATTTAGAGCCCTTGCTGTTTATTGTTTCCGTTCTTGAACTACCCAGCATATGCAAATCGCGACAAGCTCTAAGGTCCCCAAAAGATGATAAATTTAAAGAACGCTTTGTAAGTCTTAAACAAACTGATCCATAGAAAGTAAATTACCGTTCAACATCAAGAAGTGCAAAACCATGCATGCTAGCCATCAAAATTACTGTCTACCATTTTGGCCATACAGCATGCGTAAGAGACTTACACACCTCAGTGGCGACAGAATCTGTCTACAAATTGTGTCGCTGGAACCAAGAAGGCAGAAATAATTCTAAACCTTCGAGAAAGAACCCGTGGAACATTTCACCTCGAAGTGTTTCCCACCAAGCTTGTCTTCATAATCCGAGCATGTCTGGAAACGAACACACGGGCCTAGCATCCTTATGTAGTTTCATTTTATAGGCCATTAATTAGGCACTTCTGACTGAATGCTGATTCAATGGTCTGTGTTGTCGCTTAAATGACTGCAGCTAGCAGCTTGACTGAATTGACCCCTTGTTCGGTACCACTCACATTTTCTGTACACTTGAAAACTGTACACTACAAGTTTTTGTCGACCAGCGCACAGATAGAAACGCACAAGCATTGATCTTTCTCCATCCCATAAATACCTGTTAACCTATGACGTCAAATATTAAGAGAACATTCGATGCTCTTCTGAATTGTCAACATTAGCAAAGTTGTGCAGCATACAACAAAACAGTAAAAAACTATATTGCGGTCACAACATTTCAAAAAGAGGGTTTTATCGTTTAAGATTTTTATGTGAACTGGTCTGTCCCCGACATAACAGGATTTTCCAGAAACTGCATGGCTCGCCGATAATAACACACATTACTTCAAAACTCAGATTGCTGTCGTCTCGTGCATGCTTGTCGCTTTTTCGCGATTCTTTTACGAATAACTGTTTGAGACTACTTTCGATGGAGATAAGAATTGGACAGAGTACTTGTATAACTTTACCTGTTTCGGATTAAAAACAACGAACAGAAGAATGGCCTCTTCTCACCGTTTGAAGAAACAAGAAAGCAAGTTGTAAAATCGGAGATGTGGTTTTATTTCTCGGACAGTGTTTTATCTACTTTCAAGTTGACCATCACTCACATCTGATCGCAGCTGTCGCATTCACATAGACTTTCTAGCCAGCTTCTTACTAAAAGAAGCACCAGACTCGAGTTTCGCTATGATTAGAGCTCGTCCGTAGTAGTGCATGTGGTTACCACGGACGGGATTTGAACTCCGGCCACGTTGTTCATGAGGCAGTCTTGATGGTCACTGCGCCACTGACCTCACATTAGGCACGACGAAATTATCACACCTGAACGCTCAACCACTCTCGCCCGATCGTCTCGAGAGGAGACACAGTAACTGCCCTGTGAACTCCAATCGATAACCTCGCGATTAGGACTTCCAAGACAGGTCGAAGTCGCCGATCTCATTAAACCTGTTTTATCTATCATAGCTGTTGTGGTAAGTTTTATTATATAATATCTAATATAAAAGTGTGTTTATGCATTTGCTGTCTGCTGACCTGTAAAAAGGTCTATTCACCACTACATGATTGATGCTTATAGCTGGTGATCTTCTGTCTGCTGGATTATTGACGCGAATTTTTTATCATTCATCGGTGCGTAAGCAGCTCAACTTGGGAACAGTTCTTTATTTACGGTAAGTTCTAAAACCAGTATCGTCGGTAAGAGTACTTATCTCCATAAATTCGTTGCAAATGTACACACAAGACCGGATTGTTCCGGAGCGGTAAATTTTAGCTCCAAAATGTGTAGGTAAGCATGCTTTAAAAAGGGCTACGTATGAGGTTTATCTACTCAAGGAAATATTCTTCAGAAAAGACGACCAGTTTCTGGTATTGCTCCAGATCATGAAAGTTGAAAAACGATTTGTTTAAACCATCGATTTTCAGGAGGGCGTGAAGTTGGTAATTGATAAAGACAGCGCCATGGACAACCAAGCGCGGGCTTCAAAAAATGCTTAATGGACTGTTACATTTCCAGATAGAATCAAAAATGTCCAAACAAAAAATTAATCTCTTAGTACATAATGAAAACACATTTTTCAAAACATTCAGACAAATCCGTTTATTACAAAAGTACCTAGAATCCTAATGAAAATCTGATATCCTATAAATAAACAATCTCACAAGACTGATTAAAACAACCCTCCGGATTGATAGAACGGAACATATTTACTGAGAACTGAGGAATTTACGTTGCAGCAAACTTTGTTACAAGTTGTAAGTTGTTTGGAAGAAAGCAAGTGAACTGTTTCACAGAAGAATGATTCGCTCCGCGTGGATAAACACTTGAGAATTTGCGTATAAGTGTGAATACGTTAGTACGAAGATTGGCAGATATAAAAACAGCCGACGTAAAGTACATCAAAACAAAATGTCTAATGAAATACAACTTTTAATATGGCATTACTAATGCCAGACGTGGAAAACGGAATATCAGACAGAAAATTTAGTCGCCCATGTAAACAGAAATTGGAAGAAGTCGCACTACAAAACACCTTGAAGTGAGTGGAAAAAATTTGCACACGAAAAATAGAAATTTTCTCATTCACTCTAAATGAATCAGATTCGTGTGTTCTGAGAAATCAACTTTTCAACTTCCAGGTGATGTTCAGTACGACGTCTCTGTAGTGTGTCTTTACGAACAGTTTTCATTATCATAAGGCGGATTTATTCTGTCCAAACCAATCGCATCAGCATATTTGGAAAATGTTCCATTCGATCGAAACAGCTCTCATTCTTGTGACAATCTGACAAACATGGCGGTTAGGACATAAGTGGGAATAGGATTTATATTCGAGTGCTGAAGTCGTTCCGAGAAGCTAAGATAATGCGATTAGATCAAACATCTTTGTGAATCTGATTTCACTAAATATAATCAGATGCATTAGGCCAAGCCAAGTCGAAACATCGTCCAGCTGTGAATTGTTTTTCAGACGATAGGAAACCGCGAATGAACCAAAGACGCCAGCGATTTTATGGTATGCTCGATCGTCTCGTAAGCATATTGCGGTTCAACCTGCATGGGGATTTATTTTCCTACAGAGCCACGAAGGGTAAGCAAGTTATTCTGGATGGGGATGAACAGCTGTTCTGACTAATCTTCATGTACAGGTTCATACGTTAAAGAACGTCACAAGTTATTTCCTACCTGTCAGTTGCATTTAGATATTCTACAAAAGAAGACTCAGTAAACTGGAACGAACAGCAATCAGTAATTTGAAAATATAACTGTGCTGACAAGTTGCCGTGAACTATTAGACTATTTACTAAGGATAAAATTAGGAAAATGAAACCGAGATGTCATCGTGAATAGAGAACAAATTGAGAAAACTTTCGGATGCCTCTAGTAACGAGTCACAGAAATCCTTGGTGGTAGAAACTGCAGATCTAGGAGGCCAGTTTTCGAAACGGTCTATTTTTTAAGGGATTAGCATGTCAACGTCAATTCTGTGGTCAGACGACCACCTTAAACTGTAGGCGTTCTTTGGTTTATTGATATTTAAACCATAAATGTGTCCACAATTAATCACTGTGGTGCAGGTCTTGGAAAGCAAACGTTTCGCTGAGATGTATGCTTATGCAGCAAAAGGATGTCTGAAACCTTCGATAAAATCTACTCACAAATTCAGCTACTGGAACTGAGTTAACTGCAGTTGCAAGTGCGAGAGAAATTCACGCCGTTGAATGAAAATCCTCCATATGAAAACGGTTGATCACCTGACAACCCGCAACGTTGACAGTGGAACTCACAATTAGCTCCATAAATTAGCATCACTCGGATGTCTGCGATGGCTTACGCAACAAGTAACAGCCGGTGGCTACGATTTTTGGAAACCATTCAAATAACGCATCAGCCTACTGTGAGTAAAGTCAACCAAATATTATCCTTGGTTGCGTAATGAATACTGAACTGTACGCAATTTTCTTCGGAGTGTACTAGACTTCAGTGAATAACATATCGGTACGTAGTTCAGATTCGTCATACCGTTCATCACTAAATTCATTGACGAACAAGCAGCGGGGTATCATGGGCGTTCCCTGCAAATTTACACTTTGTATTCATTTGTTAGGGAATATTTCTGGTCGGAAACAACGTAGATGTGCGTTGTTTCTCTTGTTTATTAGTTGTTTATACGGCGTTTACCCACACATATTTTCAAAAGCCCAATTAAAGGACTCCAGCATAAAAGAAGAACCGTAGTTGCAACATTTCTAAACAAATTATCGTTCCAACTAGGCATTAAACATTCCACAATACTTCAGTCAACGGTTTGTACTCAAGTGTTTCATTCTCACCATCCTCCTGTGTTCTGAACTCTGTATATATTAGTGATTGACTAATACATCGAAAGTAAACACCCGTTTTGAGTTGTTACAACTCAAACTCTATTCGTCCTACTATTGGCCACATCTGGTCCACCAGAGCGTAAATGTTCGTAATGACGTTCCGTGTAGTAGACTGCGAACTCCCATTGGCTTCTGAAGAGGTGCATTTATCGTCTGTCATAAATACCCTCTGCAGTTGAAGGTAACAGTGTATTCAGTAGGACCAACCGTCAGAAACAGTCTGAAATCTGGTCATCACACGGACCATTATTTTTAATATAACAAACATCAGCTTAGGCTTGTTCTAGAATATCAGCAGAGTTCCTCCGGTAATTAAGCGGTAGGCTGCAATCATAATATTTGTAAACAACCTTACAATGTTCTGCGTTCAATTCAGTCTGTTAGTATATATTAGAAGGTGACAGTCATGCATATATACATATACCGTGTTCATTTGATTGATTGGAGGTCGTTATATGCAGCGCCTCAAAAGACCTATTTCTTGCTAGTCTGATCGAGTCACAACCAGTGTATTTTTCCCACAAATGCCATTTTTGAGGTAAAGCTGTGGTTTTTATGCGCGATTTTGGTAGCAATTAATTATTTGTGTAAATTCAATCCCATGGGCAAGATGTGGTTTGATTATTGTTGCGCAGGAAAATACATTTTACGACCAATTTTCAGTCCAATTCTAAACTAGCTGCAGCTAGTGCATCTTCTCCATGTACCGTTCTGGAGCATGGTTAATAACTTTGTTGTTTTAGAGAGCTTGGAGTAGAGGCACAGTTCACGACGTAAGTGCTTAGGAAAAATAAACCGTGATGGTAATAGGTCCACATGAACATTATTGGTAGAATGTTTGTGATTTTGTGTAAATGTTGTTTGCCATTGTGTTTTACTAGTTGAAAACCGACAGTTCTCAAAAATCATACAGTATTTAATTAACCTAGAATCACCTGGACATCAACTGATAAAATATGTCGCGTTAAATCAAGATATAAACGGGCAAAATCAAACGGTCGAAGCAGACACTTACCTTTGAAAGTGAAGCTCTCAGGGTTTTGTTTATCATTACGATACTAGTTGGAAAATATCACTAAAGAATAGAATACAAGTGAAGTCAAAAAGTTTGAACGTCGTGTTTAACATAATGTTAATAAGTGGATTGAATCGATGGTCAAAATGTTTGACCAATCAGTTTAGATGCAGCGCATGATCACCTAACCAAATCGAACCTTTTTTAAAGTGTGATTTAGTATCCAACATTCCTGTAGAAAGCCATCCGAGACGGTTGAAATGTTGGGTATCACAACTTGCTCGTAACGCTATTTTATTCCCGATCCTTCCATTGGTATAACACTGGATTTTGTGAGATTTTAGACCGTGGTGTTCGGTGTTAATTAAACGTTTGCACTTCTAGACCCTAGCAGGACCACCAGAGACCTTTCTTCATCCCATAGGAAAACTATAGCAGTTGACTGATTTCACGCTAACGGTACACCAGCTCGGCTCCTGTTGCCTGTGTATTTCAAAGCGGACTGTGTGCTTGGTACTACTTCCTGAAGAATCAGCGTACATCAAGCCTGTTTTTAGTGGTGCTTGAGGGAAACTTAATGAAATTGACTAACTTAATGAAATGCACCCATGGATGTTTACGTGCCATTAAAGTTCAATGAAGTATTCGTTACTACGGAGGTGATATGACACAATGTTCAAATTGTTCAGTATACTCGGCTGTCACTTCATGGACCGACTCATATGGTTGCCGTATTCAGTAAATAATAAGCGAGTTGGTAATAAAGTGAATCTCAAGGGGTGGTCAGGAGCACCTTAAGTTTTTGCAGAATTGGACCAAATTGGACCAAGTTTCCTCAGTTGAGCAAAATCACAGACCTTTCGTACACCCGTAAGATGCAGAAAAAAGGTCTTCGTTTTCATACGAAACTGAACTCATAGTAAGTCAACCACATTTTACGCGGCGAATTAGGACATGAGTAGGTAAACTTGCCGTTGGTATAAAACATGTTTCTTCAAAACATTTCATTCGCTGAGCATCAGGAACGCGAACTTTACATCACCCGGGTTCGATCCACAACTTCTTGAACCTGGGAGAGCACTAAGTATATTTTCTCTAAGTCATTCCCGCCAGTCTTCAAACAATCTCTCTGGTCAAAAATGTGTCACCTTAATGAGGTCTCTGTAAAGAATTCTGGAATATCGTCGACATCAGCATGAAGGAAGTAAAACACAGTGACTTCTTTGAACACGATTTTTTCCTTGAAGTTTGGGAAAAATCACCCTTCACGGAAACTTGTTCAACAGTAGATGCCTCAGTATTAAACTCTACTGCGATGCGCACATCCTCCTTCCCAACTGGTGTACCAATGACTACTTCAAGTAACAGTCAGCTTCGTTCACATGATGGACATATCATACTTGAAAATATATCTGCCGTTTACGAAACAGTTCTGGGAAGAAAGTGGTTGACAGGCATACATATCACCCTCGTTTGCAGTAGCTGATGACCATGCAGGTGAATTGGTAGTACAGTTAACCGACCAGGCAACAGGTGAGAAGAGAGGACAATTTGGAGTGTGATTACAACGTAACAGTGGAGTTTACCCTGATCAATCACTTGGTTAATGGTGATCCAAATGACTCTCACTCAGTTCGCTGTGATATACGTTTTCCGGAACCAGTCGCATTCAAGGTTGGAGTTGCGAACACTGAATTAATTTATTTTAAAGTGACTCGATATAATCCACCTCATCGGATACGTCAACCGTTATTTAGTATATGCAGACCTAACGCCACTGTCATTGATAAACCGGGATCCACACTTATAGGTTAACAGGAGTTCACTTGAAATCTGATGAGAATCCGTTCTTCCAAACGTCGCATTTCGGTTGGCAGACATATCTTAGGCTGGAATCAGTGAAGGCAGGAAGTCCTATAGAGTGAAATTGAACAGACCTCATTGTACACGTTTAAATTTAGATTCTTTCTCAGACTGGGCTGAGCATATCTAGGCCGATTCACAGCTTCACTGAAATAACGTGTTAACTATCAGCGCTTAATGTCGGAAAATCAGCATGGCATGTATCACTTACTAACAAGCCAAGAGTCCCCACGTTACAGTCTATTATGTTACCGGTTCGTGCCACCATTCACCGGTAATGTACGTGAACGGTTTCCCATTCCCAATCTGTGGAATCTTGACCTCTTTTCGTAGGTGTTCCGCTTTGGTACTGGCTTAACAAGTGGAAATAACGATGCCATCGTGCATAGCTAACTAGTTTGTCATTTTATTTGTTAAGGACGCTACCGGTCAGCATATCTCAACCAGGGAGGAAGACTCTGTCTCATTTTCAGCTTACTAGTCTACCGCTGTGTAGTTTACCAACTTGAAAGCAGTGATCAACTGTGCTGGACTTCGTGCTGACGAGTTGGTGTGGGAAAAATGACCCAGCGTCCCTATTGTCCGTTTTCCCCTAACCCACACATAATCCGGAACCTCATCAAATTCCTGTTCGACGGATGTCCCTCCGCTTTTCATTCACCAGAGACGATATGTCAGCGGAAAGCGATTAGCATACCATTATAAAGTGGTGTCACCCTCTGTCTCGTGAACGGGCAAACGTTACAATTTGGCTTACATACACGCACGCCTGGGTAAGCGCAGCCATGCACGCATGTATGGTAAAACGTTAGCAGTTTTCTGTTCCCTCTGTTCCCAGTTCATATGGAGATGACTCAGCCACGTTTTCGCACGGACTTGCGCACGCTCACCGATTCGAAAACGCGCGTACACATTCAGGAGTGTGGTATTACTAATAAGTAGTGTGGCAGATTTATGATTTTAAATGAGATTCAACTGTGAAAAGTCAGGGCTTCGGCTGGATTCGAACCAGCGACAGACATAGCATGCCTCAACGCGGCAAGCGCTCCACCAGCTGAGCTACGAAGCCACACTGGGAGCTCGGAAATTTCACATTTGGACTCTGTTACCCACCCGTCCCACTGCGGTAGCCTATAGAGGGACGCATCACATAATGATTCTCCTCACAGTGGCTTGAGCGGGCCGACACTGTGTGCAAATTGGTTTCCACCAGCTGCGTCAACTGAATTCCGGCGGGAGTTTTACCATTTTACCACCTGTAGAACTGACATCGAAACATGGCAAATATTTTTCCGATTGTCTTATGTAATGATTGAAATTTGGGACAGCAGGAGCACGGAATTAAAGTGCATAAGATTAATATGAATAATAAGAACTGTGACATATCTCCGACCAAGTGGCCAAGCCAAGCACTACATACAGGCAAAACCGGCGGTGTTTTGATGTAACCATTCGCTCCTGTTTATTGTGAAATCACTGGTAAAGGTGTGGGTAGGGATGATGCATGACAGTGTACAATACTGAACAGAGTATAATATCAGTCCAATGTTTCTTCATAAAAAGCGCCGGTCAGTATAGTCCATTTTCATGTGAACGAGCACGGCTTCTGATCACCAGAAAACTTTACGTATGTGGATGGCAAACATACTCAGTTGAGGGTCGAGTCATAATAATTCGGTCGCGCCTAATATGGAGTCCACGGCGTCGTGGACAACATGGTCACCCGGTGAAAGCTTGACTGGAGTAGATTAATATGAATAATAAGAACTGTGACATATCTCCGACCAAGTGGCCAAGCCAAGCACTACATACAGGCAAAACCGGCGGTGTTTTGATGTAACCATTCGCTCCTGTTTATTGTGAAATCACTGGTAAAGGTGTGGGTAGGGATGATGCATGACAGTGTACAATACTGAACAGAGTATAATATCAGTCCAATGTTTCTTCATAAAAAGCGCCGGTCAGTATAGTCCATTTTCATGTGAACGAGCACGGCTTCTGATCACCAGAAAACTTTACGTATGTGGATGGCAAACATACTCAGTTGAGGGTCGAGTCATAATAATTCGGTCGCGCCTAATATGGAGTCCACGGCGTCGTGGACAACATGGTCACCCGGTGAAAGCTTGACTGGAGTTATAACCATCTACGTGACAAAGGTATGCACTACCGATGAACAGCAACAAAGGGAAAACTCGAGTCTATTGATCCTTTTTAAAAGAAATTGGCTGGAAAGCCTATTCGAATGAGGAATCTAGAGACACCATGAGCGGTTTTCGAACGGAAATTAACCAAAATGACCATATTAACTGCTCACTAGTAATTCACTGTTTTGTGATCGAAACTGTTACAACGAAAGCGAGACTATCAGAAGCCACATTTGAAGTTGTGTCACTCAGAGCTCATCAGTTAATGAGTCGTTATCAGCGTTAGAAAATTTACAAGAATAGAGTTTCTGATTAGAAAACGCATCAGATAGCGCGATTACATCTTTATTATGAAGTGGTCGTCGAACACAACAAAATGCATCCTACACATTTTTTAAGTACGTTTGTGAATGCAACAGTTGCGGCCACGTTTAAACGGATACGGACAGCAGGTAAGTCCGATTCCGGATCCCCAATGAGCCACACTATAGGTTATAATCCATCTTGAATTAATCAACAACAAACCATTTGGTAGAGAAATAGAGTTGTATCATGAACGAAGACTCCCCATGTCCGGAGTAATTGACAAGAAATCGTACATCCTTGCTTTAACTGCCGAAACCTATTTAACACCACAAACTATCAAAGTTAATTTGATGGATAACTAGACAGATTTCCAAAGGCATACCAAAGAGTAATTTTGCTTCAGCCTTTGGAAAACACAAGTTTCAACCTACTCATTAACCTCACCGAACTGATGACAACAATGTGCATTTATTCCTGTGATTTTCAACCCTAGTTACATGTGAAGTAACTGTACTAGCTCAACAGGACCTTACGTACAATTTTTATCGTCTATTTCTACATTTGCAACTGGCCTGGGAGAAAACCTGCTAGATCATCGCTGATTTATGGATATTTATCACGATGTTAACTTGTAGAGGGAAGTTTTCGTTATACATAATCAACCAGTAGCCTTATTTGTTACGGTGTTAGTAGGTTGCTTCTATTTCTCGGTCGGGCAGGTGTCCATAAAGCTATGTGAAATAACTTTTTGTTTGTTGTATTCGTTTTATGAGCGATCATGCACAATGCGTGAGTTAACTGCGGGTTAGTAGGCCAGTGCGTGACTGTGATGACGGGATAATCGGTCACGATCACATGAGAAGTAACATATTCACAAACACGCGTGCTCCGTGAAGTAGGCCGTTTTTGTTTCCACTATATCACCTAATGCAAATGTTTGCGGATAAGATAAACATCAATCCTACTATATGGATTTTCTAGCTATCTCTTTCTCTTTCTGAATGAGTGTTACCTTTTTTGATCCAAGGCAGTTCTGCGCAGCCATATCAATTTAAAGTTTCATATCGATGAGTAGGTTTCAGTTGCATCCTATAGCGTCCACTCGGTTCACCTGACCGACTGTTTCGGAAATGACTGGAATGATTTGGCCTTCCCGCTTGCCGCACCATACGAAATGCAGGTTAACTTCACCAAAGTAACGGATGAGGTGTGCTCGGAGTGCTACTGCACAAAATATCTTAAGCACTTCTGTTGGGATTTTTTGAATTTATCTGTTGGGACCAATGTTTCAAAATACTCATGCGGTCAAAAATGAAATTAATGGGTCAATGTATGTTGGCAGTTGTCTATTAAAATGTTCATTGTCGCATATGGAAAATGTAATAAGCGGTCGAACTTCACCTTTAATTTAACGAAACAAACGTACACTTGGTTAACAGTGCAGAATGTCCCGCAACTAAGAATTATCCCGAGCCCACAGTTCTATACGCGCTGAAGGGTGTAAGGATAACTATGGCGCTAACTTTGGCGAAATTTTTGGAGTATAAAACGACAAGATTATCGGAATCATGAACTGAACCGGGTGATGGTTCAGTTGTAGTGGTAATCTCTGCACGATTGCGCAATGAGTAGTTTTAGAAAGTAACCATCGTCGACGAAAATACACAGCAGTGGCTCACTAGAGTTGTGTCCACACATCATATTTGGTCTGTTTAGTTGTCCACTATCGGATAACAAATGTAAGCCTTTGTGGGCACGCACTACATTGGCTGTATTGAAAACACGGCAGCTTCGTATTTGCCACTAGTTTCACAGAGATAACTTCCAATTAAAAATGTCCAACGCAAAAGTGAATACGCGATTAGGGAACTCAATCCCAGACTCCATTTTTTGAAGCGCGAGTATTCTAGGAATTGCGCTTCCTGCTGATTTCATTTTGAATTGTAACATGATACTCAATCACGTTGTTGAATATTGTACGACACTGCAATGACTTTTCGAATGTTACGTTTTTGGAAGATCAAATTCAAACCACCTCTTGTCGCTTAGGAACGATCTTTAACTAAATCTTAGGGTGAATTCGCAGTTATCGATTTCTAACAATTAGCGAATTCTCACTCAACACATCATGAGGGTTATTACAATTTTTTAGCGGAAGATGCGACGTAAGTTATTCATCAAACGGAACATCAGACTCGAACCTGTGACCAAATAATTGTTTCTGAAATTCGACCTCATTCAAGTCTAAGCAGTGGACGGATTTCTGGATTGCCAGCTAACAGCTGTCTGACTTTTGTATATCTCTTTATCCATCAAAACACATGAATATAAATAACACAATTTACTCGTCTCAATAACATTTATCATTGGCATCTTGTGCGGCATCCCATTAACAAGCAAATTTAGCAACTATTTGTCAAATATATCCCGGATGACTATAATTCCGTCTAACTGACTTACGGCACTGCGCTGTGTTTTGCATTCACGAATGAGTTTTCTGACTGTGGTTTTGCCCTTCAGGTGTGTGGAAACATGAGTCATCTGCACACATGCCTCCGGGCATGGGAATAATGACACTCACAGCTGCAGCTCTTGTTTCCCCCGTTTTGTCCCCTTTTTCCGTTCCACCGTGGTCTTTTGATGACAGCTGCTGATGGCAGCTGGGTCTCGCCAGCGGCACATCCTTGTAACCATGGCCTAGAACGGTAGCTGACATAGATATCTGCGTGTTTCCAATAAGCTCAACTGCATGTGTGACTTAAAAAGGAATTCCAGTGGATTTCTCAGAGTGGCTAGGTTTTTGCTTCAGGCTTGTAACTTCAAGTATATGTCAGCCACAGAACCGTAAATGCCTGTGTGTGACATTGGAACAGTTTTGGTATCAGCAGAGAGGAAGCCAGTTTACTCGCATGAATTATTCACATAGGTGCCCCAATCGATGCACTATTGGTAATGTTCAGTCCACACTCATAACCTCAACATTATCGTTCGGTATGGAGTTGAGCACCAATCTATCACGTATGAAACAGCACTTAGGCCAAATTTAATCACACATAGCGACGGCCAAATTAACGGTGGGTTAGATTCATCAAATAAATGAACAGGTAGACATATTCTTTGTTGAGTATTGCATTGAAGGGGAACATCTCTGTTATGCATATGCAGATCAGCAAGGATTTTCGGCCATAGAAGCGTTGAAAAACACATGATCTACGATAATGTAGTTTGCCTTATTAAGTTGAAACGAATAACCTGTGAGATGGAGAAAGAAAATACGGACAAAGGGGTACAAATTAGCGGAACGACAAACGTCAAGTAAGGTAATCTGGAGCAAACCACAAGGTTAATCGGGGCGCGTTACATCCTCCGTTTTCGTCAGTCTACATCATCGGGTTAGCAAAACTATGTCGAAGGTAGAACGCCTTGGCTGTCAGTTGTCATAAGCTGTCCACTATGTATACTTCGACTTACTAACAAATAGCAAGTTGCTTTGTTTCACATCATCTCTGTATCACCAGCAGGTAACCGCAGCTTCCGTGTTTCCACATGTGCCTGTAAGAGGCTCTTTCGAAAAGTGGAATCTGACTGAAATTTCGTTCTTGTTATGTCCCGGTAGCAGAGCGCGTCTTTGCCACGACCGGTATCTGAACTCCGGTCAATCTTCTTGGTGCAACTTCGTTGGTCGCTGCGTCATCGTTGACGCATTGGGCTCAGCCGCACTCGATTACAGATACCGTTTGTGTTCATCAACAACTACTGAAATGACGGATCGGTATGATCTTGGCAGTTACCACACTGTATGACTGTATCGTAAACATCAGAAGTGTCCTACTCGACTGACTGTCGTCCACTTTTATTGACATCTGGGTTTCGATTTACATGATCCAACCCCCATTGATGTGCTTAAAGTTTACCTGTCTACAACAGACACCTCACGGTCCATAAGGAAACTTATGAACAACACTACTGAAGCCCATTTTTGAAAACCTATAACTCCAGCGATGATTTTAAGTGGTTTTAAGTGTTATCTCCCAACTTGGCAATATATTTTTAAATCGAACGGCTAATTACGTAAAAACATTATCGTGCGTAATCCCTACATCATACACCATGACAAGTGTGCAATCGTTAGCATAACAACTCACCGCACTTTGAAGGAAGCGGTGTCGTCTCGCATATCAGCAAATAGTTTCTGCGGTGTTGTTCCGAATACGTCATGAGCTACTCACCAACGGTGGGTCCTAATATGTACGGTAGCCGGGCGTTCAGTCAATGGAAGACAAATAAGCAAATGAAACGTCAGGTTTTTCAACTGTCCAAACAGATTTTCAAATTACTAATCGTAAAGATTTTACCAACTGAGGCAACTGAACCGTTATGGTAGATAAATTTCTTCCACAAATCCGTAACAATTTTCTACATTTCACACTCAGCTTTACTTTGTTATTCAATGCATAATTATCAATGAAAGCAATCGATTCATTCAAAAACAGCATTCGTTACTCTATTTCTCAATTTAAACATGTAGTTGACAAATTCTAAAGTAAATACGGCTTACTAGCAGACAGTGGTGATCAGAGTGGTGGACGCCTGTTTCAAAGTTTTACCAAAATTTTTACATATGCGTCGTTTATCTGAAAATCGACCAGAATAATCAAATTGCGGTAGATGGATTAATCTTATGGATTTCAAAACGAAAATCAGAGCGCTAGAGGTGGCTAAACTAGCCAGTACCTGGCTAGAGTTTGATGAGTCCCAATTTCAACGTAGAAACTCGCCTTGCATTTGAACTTAGGTGAATGCCATTTTCTGTCAAGCTTACAGTGAATGGTTCGTACGGTATATACAAGGCGAAGCGATTTCAATAGTACAATACCTACTCTCGTAGGTACTGTATTCTCACTATTGAAATCGAATAAAATTACTGAAATTGAGCATTTCTTGGTGAGGAGTAAGAACAGCATTTAACACAGTTCTGTAGAATAAACAGTAAATGTTTGCACGATTTGCCTTATAATACTCAACATACTGTTGCAACATATTAGTACAAAACATTAGTTATGGTCAATCTCTGTTATCTATTGTAGCAGGGGTTCAAAGTAATCCGTCACGCCATCTTCAGTAGCATTAGTTGCAGAACGCAGCAGCTCGTTAAAACCCAGGCATTAGTTCCTCATCATACATTTGTGACCTGCGAAATGGTCACCAAGTCAGTGTAGTGTGACCAGTGTAAAGTCTATTCAAACAGTTACCAAGAACTGCCGAAAAGTAATCTTGAAATGTTTTGTATACCTTATTGTTGTGCGAGACAACAGAATGTTTTGCAGCTGGCAAACTCCGTCCGTTGACTGCACCGATTCTAATACGTTTGCTAAAAACGTCCTCCCACAATGAGTTTAGGCTTTCTCAAAATCTGAATAAAGAAGACCGTAGGCTGACATTGTACAATTTATATCCGGACATATTTCGCTGCATCTTTACGAGTGCGTACTACACACCATTTATATATCAGTATGAGAAAGCGAACGAGATACCAGAGAAAGCCAATTGTCAGAGTGCACAAT